>JAPMUY010011062.1:0-134953 GCA_026901105.3 Galaxias olidus | reverse complement strand
TGACATAAATAAATTAATAAATAAGTTGATAATGTAGCTTTTTATGTTGAAATTTCCTTGCAGTTGCCTAACTCATAGTTTCCTATCAATGGTTAGGTTGATCATGGTAATAATGACAGCCCCCACAAGGACATAGGGGAGACTGGGAACGGTTGCAACAACTTTTGCATTTTTCTGTTGTGTTCTATTGTGTTCTTTCTAATTGACTAAGACCAGCCAAACATATTAAACTTATATCTGTCTTCTAGTTACCCATACAATTTAAAGATGACTACGTAGGACATATAGTTCACAATATTTATATGAATGGAAGAAGTCAGATGTTGCAACTGGCCCCAAGGACGTAGTAGTGCTGCAGCGGTTATTTTAGGGGGCTGGCCACCCGCACTGCCTGGTCGCTGATGGTGGAAACGCAATCACATCGCATTTGCTCAGGGAAATGCATTTTCTAGTTATTATTATTATTATTAGGCCAATATTTGGCGCCTTATCTACGCCCGCAGTTTTGACCCAATCAATTCCATTCCACTGCCCTCATGTCTTGGGTATTGCAGTCTTATGCGCTTACATACAGCAAAGTGATCAGTTCACGTGTTGTATATATATATATATATTTTTTTTTTAATCAGTTTTTGGCCCCATTGAAATGACAAGGGAGAGGGTTTTGACTGGGAGAGTTTTCACGGTCATATACCGCCATCTAGCGTTGATGTTATGTATTTGCATGTTGTTACGTTTGTACCGACTGTCTTGGTTATTACACCGAACAGTGACTCCGTCTCGTTATTTGACATCAAAACATGGTGTCAGAAGTGGGAACCCTGCTGGAAAAGATCTGTGAAAATCATATATGTTAAATCTATAAAAATCCTATATGTTGACTGTATAGTTTAGTATGGATGAAACATGCTGAAAACATATATTAATTCATATATGAATTCTTGCATGATTATGGCCCCTTTTGTATACAGTGAAACAATAAGAATTCCATATGATATCTGTGAGTCTAAACAATAAATATGTGCGGGTCAGCATGATTTGTGTAAGAAACAGAGTTTTCACAAAACTTTGACCCCATTAACGTATGTCAACATATATAAAATGAATATGAAAACAACATAATATATGTATGACTCGCATTTTAAACATATATGGTTTCTTATGTGTTCTTATAGGTCCCACTGCATAATTTGCGTAGGAAACATTTATTAATTCTCACAAATGTTTTACCCCATTTATGTCTCCACATATAGAAAATGAATATGAAAACAACATGATATATCTATGACTCACATTTTAAACATATATGGTTTTTGTGTTCTTATATGTCCCACTCAATGAATTGTGAGAAACATATGTATTTCTCACAAGATTTTGACCCCATTAATATGTCCATCCATCCATCCATCCATTTTCCGCCGCTTATCCGGGGCCGGGTCGCGGTGGCAGCAGGCTCAGCAGGGTATTCAAGCCGTCCATATTCCCAGCAATGCTTTCCAGATCCTCCTGGAGGATCCCGAGGCGTTCCCAGGCCAGACGAGATACATAATCTCGCCAGCGTGTTCTGGGTCTACCCCGGGGTCTCCTACCAGTAGGGCGTGCCCGGAAAACCTCCAACGGGAGGCGCCCAGGAGGCATCCTAATCAGATGCCCGTACCACCTCATCTGGCTCCTTTCGACGCGAAGGAGCAGCGGCTCTACTCCGAGCTCCCTCCGGATGACCGAGCTCTTTACCCTATCCCTAAGGCTGAGCCCAGCCACCCTTCGGAGGAAACACATTTCAGCCGCTTGTACTCGCGATCTTATTCTTTTGGTCACTACCCAAAGCTCATGACGATAGGTGAGGGTTGGAACGTAGACCGACTGCTAAATTTGTTTACCAGTTCTGGTTTGCCAGAACTTCCTTGAGGCCAACCGAAAGTCCTTCTCCATAGCCTCCCCGAACTCCTCCCACACCCGGGTTTTTGCTTCTTTGACTACCGAAGCTGCAGCCCTTCGAGCCGCCCGGTACCCGTCTGCTGCTTCAGGAGACCCCTGGGCCAACCAATCCCGAAAGGCCTCCTTCCGTCTGACGGCTTCCTTCACCACTGGTGTCCACCAGCGGGTTCTTTGGTTGCCGCCACGACAGGCACCGACCACCTTCTGACCACAACTCCTAGCAGCCGCTTCCACAATGGAGGTTTTGAACATGGTCCACTCGGAATCCATGTTCCCAACCTTCCCCGGGATGCACGAGAAGTTATTCCGGAGGTGGTGTGCTGAAACGGTGCTGAAACGAAGAGAAGCAGGACAGCCATAGCTGAACGCTTGCTGTGGGCTAATAGATTGGGCATAACTGCATTATTTTCAACTTTCACGTGCATGTTTACGGAATATTAATTATCAGAATCATACTGAATAAATAAACTTATAGCACAATATGGGATATGGGTGATAATATGAAGGCAGGATTGTACCACTTTAGATTGGACAAAGCTATTTAATTAGAAGGTGCATTATAAACGCTGCAAATTTGTTCTGGAAAAGGTTTTCATGTTTTCAAAAACGTTCACACCTCTAGTTTTAATAATGTTGTATTATAAATATGTGGCCATAGGTGGAGTTGCGCTTGTTTTGGGCAATTTTATTAAGGTGAGGTTGCTCATTTGTCTTTCAAGAGTTAGCCACACTGAGTGTTCATCTCTGCGGTAATGGCATAGGCTTGGCTGGTGCGGGAGACACGTCCACTTCGGTGCCAGAAATGGAGTAGACCTACTCTGCAATACATACATTCTCTGTTCTGTCGCGAAAGTCTGTTAATGGCAAAATTAGGTTGCCGTCAAATAGCCAAAGTGGTTATCCCCCAGCGCACCGGTCGCACCGCTAGCTACAGCTAGCACTATACTAAGTGACTGAAGGAGAAAGTGAGGTCCAAACTAAAGACCCGCCTTGATGAGAGGACTGACAGATTGTATTTGAATTTTCATGTTCTGTCCCAAAGAGAGCGTGGTGACTTGAAAATGCAAATACAATAGACTCCTAGCGCTGATTCGCGTATTGCATTTGAATTTTGTCCACTGCACAGCGTAGTACTGAAGAGGAAGTCTTTGAAAATACAATGGCAAATGTGATTTCCTTTTAATTTTCACATTGTTTGACAACTGCATTTAAATTTTAATTGAGACATAAATAATGCTTGCACAAATGGAAAATGAGAATACATTTTTTATATTGCATTTTAATTTTCAAGTTTGAATTAACATTTGAATATTGTCTGCAGTATAGCGTGGTAGGACTTTGAAAATGTAATGTTCAAACAGCTTTGTGAAAGGAAAACAGTAAATCGTTCAAGTTACATTATTTAAATGATAGCTATGTCTGAGAAAAAAGATATACATAGCTACAGTATACCAACACAGAACTAGTGCTAACAGCAACATAAGATATATATTTGACTAGAACGCGTGCACCCTTATATTTCCCATTTGGTAATGCACCTATTTAGGAAATAACGCATTGCAAACAGTGTTGTCAAGTCCGCTTATAAGAAGCGACTTTGGGCTTGATTTTTTTGAAGGTCGCTTACAAATATTGGTAATCCCGGGTTGCGGTTTTTTGGGCTTGTTTCTAAAGTGTAAATTCTTCTTTGGGCTTGCTCCCTATATGTCTAACATTAAATAAAGTTTCACTGAGCACCATCAAAGCAGATGTTTTCAATAGGCTATGTTTTTCAAACGCATGATAGTTTGTCGTGTCAGGATCCGTCCACACAGACCCATTCTATCTACCCCTCCCCTTCTCCCACACTCCCACATTTTAACTGAATGACTAAAATCAGACATTTCTGACTGTAAATCACTGGCTGAGTACGTCAGTGACATTTCAAATGAAAAATAATGCGCGACTGGATTGATGGAGTTAAGCTACTTTTGCTTACAATACCAGGGACTAAGTGGGCGAAATATGGGAAAAGAAAATAACAAAGAGTGGTCAGGGACGTCAAGGCCTGGGCGTCCTGGGCTTTAGCCCGGATGTTTTTTGAATAGCCCCAAGATCCTTTTTTTTAATATAAGAAAAATAAAACATTGCCCATGATCTCTTCATCTGTCATTCTAAAGTCACATAAATAATATGATGTTGTTGATCAAAAACGAAAATGCTATGTCCTGTGTGTGTAATTCAAGGCCCGGAGGCCAATACTACGAAGCGAGGTAACTGCCTTACCCCGGTAAATTCGGGAGTAACTTTGACGTTGAGGGTAACTTCCCGATTAACCCATACTCGTAAGGGCATCTCCAAACTGCTCCGAGCAGTTTTAGGTTCGTGGTTAACTCAAAGTTAAGCACTCTATCCGGAAAATTGCGCTGCATAAAGCGATGTAAAACTTCTGGAGTGGACACATATTTTTTTTCGGCAGTCGTTAAGTTAATTCAAAATTAACACTTAATTTTATAACATATAGCCTAGTCTAAGTGTTAACATATAGGATAAAAAGCTCTTGCCAATTCAAAGTTATCTTCCAAATAGTGTATCGTTCAACCTTTATCCACAGTTAATTTTAAAAAAGCATAATCAAGTGTCCATACAACAAGTGCTCGTAATGCAAAATAGGACACATTGGTTAAAATTGATAGGTTACAAAATTTGGGAGTGTAAAATTGACCGTAGCTTTGCAGAAACATGCACATACAACAAGAATACTGTTACGACTTTACTCCTGGCATTGCGCTGCCAAGATTTAGCTGTTAACATTTATTAAAACTACTCATATCCTGACATTATCAACGTGCTGTCTTCCGGGGTTCAAAAATGAGCATGAGCCATTAGCCAAAATATATGCTTATGTTGCCAACCGCACCCCTTTTATGTGAATGCGCACAAACCCAACTTAACTAACACACATCTTAATCACCGTTGTAGTACCGTTTAACACCCATTTGGATAATCATAGTTTGTCAACTCCTCCAAGTTTCCTTCCTTGTTAACCCCGAGTTAGATCGGAGTAGGTAACCTACGTTTGTAGTATAGGCCCCGGGTCACAGTGCTGTCGTACACTGCTCAAAAAAATTAAAGGAACACTTTTTAATTAGAGTATTGCATCAAGTCAATTAAACTTCTGGGATATTGATCTGGTCAGTTAAGTAGCAGAGGGGGTTGTTAATCAGTTTCAGCGGCTTTGGTGTTAATGAAATTAACAATAGGTGCACTAGAGGGGCAACAATGAGACGACCCCCAAAACAGGAATGGTTTTCCAGGTGGGGGCCACTGACATTTTTTCCCTCCTCATCTTTTCTGACTGTTTTTCACTAGTTTTGCATTTGGCTAAGGTAGGGCCAGTGTCACTACTGGTAGCATGAGGCGATACCTGGACCCTACAGAGGTTGCACAGTCAGTCCAACTCCTCCAAGATGGCACATCAACACGTGCCATTGCCAGAAGGTTTGCTGTCTCCCAGCACAGTCTCAGGAGCATGGAAGAGATTCCAGGAGACAGGCAATTACTCTAGGAGAGCTGGACAGGGCCGTAGAAGGTCCTTAACCCATCAGCAGGACCGGTATCTGCTCCTTTGTGCAAGGAGGAACAGGATGAGCACTGCCAGAGCCCTGGTGTGACGGTCTCTGACCAAACAATCAGAAACAGACTTCATGAGGGTGGCCTGAGGGCCCGACGTCCTCTAGTGGGCCCTGTGCTCACTGCCCGGCACCGTAGAGCTCGATTGGCATTTGCCATAAAACACCAGAATTGGCAGGTACGCCACTGGCGCCCTGTGCTTTTCACAGATGAGAGCAGGTTCACCCTGAGCACGTGACAGACGTGAAAGGGTCTGGAGAAGCCGTGGAGAACGTTATGCTGCCTGTAACATCGTTCAGCATGACCGGTTTGGTGGTGGGTCAGTGATGGTCTGGGGAGGCATATCCATGGAGGGACGCACAGACCTCTACAGGCTAGACAATGGCACCCTGACTGCCATTAGGTATCGGGATGACATCCTTGGACCCATTGTCAGACCCTACGCTGGTGCAGTGGGTCCTGGGTTCATTCTGGTGCACGACAATGCCCGGCCTCATGTGGCGAGAGTATGCAGGCAAGTTCCTGGAGGATGAAGGAATTGATACCATTGACAGGCCCCCACGCTCGCCTGACCTAAGTCCAATAGAACACCTCTGGGACATTATGTTGCGGTCCATCCGACGCCACCAGGTTGCACCTCAGACTGTCCAGGAGCTCAGTGATGCCCTGGTCCAGATCTGGGAGGAGATACCCCAGGACACCATCTGTCGTCTCATTAGTAGCATGCCCCGATGCATTAGTGTTGGAATGTTGTTAAAATTAAATACTGTCAGTTGATTGTTGCAAATGGACAGCGATAAAGGAATTCTGGTAAACAGGGCTTAAAATTAAAGGCATCCTAGGGAGGTTAAAAATGTTACAGTAAAAAAACTGATTCTGGGATGGTCCCAGAGTGGTAGTTTAAAAATGACAGAATTCATAAACCACATTATCGTATTACTTACTTTGGGATTGTACTAGAATGTTTTAAAATGCCTAAATATTGTAAGTCCTGACGGCAAATGAAATACAAAAATGTACAACAATGTGTAGGACAGTGTAACAAACAATAAAACCCATAAATAATTGATGACACACATTGAAGTTTTTCGTAATATGGTGATTCATGTCTTTCTATATGCAAAAGGTCTGTTGAGATAGATACTTTATTTATCCCCAGGGAAGGAAATTATAGAAATCATAAAATATACATAGGCTATACAATAAAATGTATGGTACTGACATCTAAAATTTTTACTAGAATTCAGTAGTTTTTTAAGCATTGTAGCCATTGTAGAATTGGCTACTGTGACTAGACTGTGTGGATGAACATGCAAAGTTTAAATCAGCTTTCAAAAGTGTTTGAATTCTGTATGTCGATTTAGTGCCACACAGATACATCATTTAACATATACAATTCGAATAAGATCTCAATGTAATAATTTTATATGGAGTGCCTTATATGTTTAAGAACTACTGAATTCTAGTAAGAATTGTATATGCTTGTTTTATACCATAGATTAATTTTATATTTTTCGTATATAGAATATATGTATCCTGTATGATTTTTACAGATCTTTTCCAGTAGGGAAAGCTAAATCATAAATAACAAAACACCGCGCCAACAGTTCATTTCATCTGCACAAATTACTGCGCCTGTGAGTGTAGTTTTTGACAATAGGTGGATGGCTGTACGAGCCCCATGATGAGGAAAATAAAAGTACTGCCTTCATTAGCACAATCAAGTTGGTCTACAAGCCTTTGCTTTGGTGACAATTTATTTACTGTAACTTACAGTGTAAGGATTGGAGAATAGCACACTGCTGAAATATGATAAACAAGCATTTACACTGACAGTGCTACTGTTGATTTAATGTCGCAGGGCTGCGACAGTTTTGATCGCATGCTACTTAAAATGATTCGGTGCAATTTGAACAGATATGTAGTGTAGTGGGTTGCGCTGGTATCCATTCATTTAAATGGAAAACTACAAAGTTACAAGTAAACGTAATATTATGCACATGCTGCCGCTTCTACATAGACGAGAACGTGGTTTGTGTTGTTAATAATATTTGCATGTTGCACATATCCATGCAAAAGGTCACGTCACATATGTTAAGCCTGTCAACCAATTGCCCGTAAACGTATAAATTAGTTACCCAACTAACGTTTGCCATGACTACAAGTTGTAAGAGAAGAATATATTTTAGACAGACATCGTGAACTTGTTTACGTTATGTAACCTATACTATAGTTAGGGAGGACAATAGAATGCAGTATTTTTAACCCCGAACGCATAATAGACAGTTGGTTCCGCAAGCTTTAGAACGTTAGCACGAACCCATAGGACATTAATTGAAAATAATGTTTGTTCAGCCTTTTGAGGGCTACAGTTCAGACCAGGGTGCATCCTAAATCACGACACCGACTGCACCCTGTTAATTTTAATATAACTAGGCGATTAACTAATATTATGTGAAACAAACCATACATTCTTTCTTGTAGTGAACATGTGTGCCTTTAGCTGATTAAATTTGTATAGGCCTAAATTTGTATAGGCCTACAGATAGTTTACAACTTCCCGTTTAGCTATCTTAAGAGTTTTGTTTGCTTCACCTACATGCTTGAATATAAGGCCAACTCGATTTCAGTCATTTTAAAATCCAATTTAAAGCCTCTGGTATACACAAAAGTTTCATCATAATCTGAAGATAAACAGTTTTCAATATTTGAGATAAAAAATGACGAGCGTTTTCTAAAATACCATTGGAAAAATAATTTAGATTCTTCAGATTCAGATTTAGAAAAGGTCATCCATGCTTTTATTTCCTCCAGACTTGACTATTGCAATGCACTGTATTCTGGAATCAGCAAGCGAAACATCCAAAGATTGTAATTGGTTCAAAACGCTGCTGCCAGGTTTTTAACGCGTATTCTATTAGAAGAAGAGACCTCATTACACCTATCCTTGCAGCCCTTCATTGGTTACCTGTTAGTTTTAGAATTGATTTTAAGATTTTACTGCTAGTGTTCAAAGCCTTGAATGGTTTGGCGCCTGCCTATATCTGCGATCTGCTTTTCTCGCTGCATGAGATCCTCCAGCAGGGCCCTTTTAATAGTTCCAAAATCCAAATTCTGCAGCAGGGGTGACAGGGCTTTTGCTGTTCGAGCCCCTAAGCTTTAGAACTCCCTGCCTAATGATCTCAAGCAGGCCACCTCAGTTTCCTCTTTTAAATCACTTCTTAAAACTCACCTTTATCTTAAAGTCTTCTCTTAACCGCCACCTTTTAAATTTGGTTTTTAGTAAATTTTTAATTTTTTAGTTATTTCACCTGATTTTACTGTGTGATTTTAGTGTTTTAATTATACACATTTTTTAACTGTTACTTTTATTGTAAAGCACCTTGTAACCCGGTTTTGAAAGGCGCTATATAAATAAAGTTATTATTATTATTATTATTGGAACCTTTGGGATTTTTCCAACGGCAAAAATGATAAGTCATTGTAAAAGGCGTAGAGGTCAAAGTTCAGGGCAACTCGATTTCACGGGTCTCAAAATGAAGCTGATGATGTTTGAAAACGTGTTACGTGCATTTGAGGAAAATCCAATGAGACATATTTTACAATAATCACCCTTTTGTATGGGGTGGTGTGGTCTTACCTATATACTATAGTATAGTAAAGTTTACAGCAGCAAGCAGGAGTGCCTCGTAAACGTCAGCTGCAGGGGCGTCACTTTCACAGGAACATAGTATTATTGACATAAATACATGAATACATAAGTTGATAATAATGTAGCTTTTTTATGTTGAAATTTCCTTGCAGTTGCCTAACTCATAGTTTCTTATCAATGTTTAGGTTGACATGGTAATAATTGGCCTACTCACTGTAATTGCAACTGTTTTTGCATTTCTCTGTTACTCTGAGACTAATTGACATAGACCAGCCAAACATATTAAGCTTATATCTGTCTTCTAATTACCCATACAATTTAAAGATGACTAGATATGACATATAGTTCACAATATTTATATGAATGGAAGAAGTCAGATGTTGCAACTGGCCCCAAGTAGGCGTTTACACTTGTGTTCAGTTCAGTGCTGTCCACCAAGACACGAGGACGTAGTAGTGCTGCAGCGGTTCTTTTAGGGGGCTGGCCACCCGCACTGCCTGGTCGCTGATGGTGGAAATGCAATCACATTGCATTTGCTTAAGGAAATGCATTTTCTAGTTTTTATATTTTTTTCCGTATTTTCCCCCCGAAGCCGTATTTTAATAACCGTACATGCCACACATACCGTTTGGGTCATACATCAAAACGTGCGTCCTGATCCGTATTTGGTTGCTTTTTATAATGTGACATCATAATATGTAACATATTAATATCATATTTAATAAACAGCTGTTGTCTTCACAACTCACTGAATAATTTTACATGACAGGGACTCGCTGAGTAGAATATGTTTTCCTCTAGGTTAATGCAGTAATTTATTTTGTAAATAACAATAATAACAATAGCAATAGTATTATCAAAAATATATATATTATTATCCCTAAATTGCTCAAATCAATATGAATTGATTTGATTTCAACTATGAATAAGTAGTTATTTGTATATATTGGCATAGAACGTAGAACAATCAAACATAGAACAATTATCTCAAAAGCTGCCACTATTAAGTAAGTTAAATAAAGTAATAAAACAAATCTAGAAAATAAGACCTTTCTGTAAACGATCTCCTGCCTGAAAGAGAGAGCTGTCCGCTCTAATCTGCGATTACTCTGAGCAGAATAAATGGAAATGACAGTTTAATAGATTTGTATAGTGTCAGGGCCAGGATCCTCCTTTGCCTACCTGAGGGAGGATCAGGACCGAGGACAGCTCCTGAGGCAACAGCACCTCAGCTCATTAGTGTTCTATTGTTTTCACCTGTGTGTCGTTTGGTTAATTGGTTTCCTTATGCTTCGTTTGCCCTTTATATAGCCCTGCTTGTGTTACCCATCCTTTGTCTGTCATTACGTTTTGTTGGTGTCCCAGTAAAGAGTTCTACCTTGTCCTTGACTACTCCGTGTTCCGTGTGTTCTTTGAGAAGACCTTCTGTTCGACCTATTGGGTTCAGGTTCCGCTATTGGGTCGCAACTACCCGTGTGTTAGCCCGGTTCCTGACATATAGATTTCAAATTTTTCCTTTGATGGTCTGAATAGGTAGCTAGGTTTGTTGCTATTTACCTTTTAGAAATTAAGACAGTAGGAGGGTCTGAAAAATCGCTAAATGTAGCAAAAGACGCTAAATTGACGACACTTTTTTTCCCTTGGGTTTCGTGTCCTTGTTGGTGGGCATATAAGTAGTCACATTAGGCCACTTCTGATTGGTGAGCATGACTTGCACACGAGGATGGCATGCGTTTATATAAGCATAGACCGATTAAACTCAGATTAGACGAGTTAATTTAAATCGCAGCCTTTGTGATTTGCAAATTGCATTGTCTCAAAACGCGATTTAGATTTGACATCGATTAATCAACCCTAGTTGCTTGTTATTGAAAGTTAACTTTGTTGTTGTGGTAGCTACTAGCGACATACACAGCAAATGCCAAAGTGTCAGAAATCCAGAGTTGTGATGACCGGAGTATAATTTTATACACTTTGGTAAATGTGCATTTCTTAGGGTGGAATAATACATCTCTGTGGTGTTGTTTCTTGGTGTAGTGTTGGTGAAGAGTTGTTATGGTGTTTATAGTAGCGTGAAATCAGCGACATTAGTCACATTAGTGGTGTGACGTAATCAAACACGGCGCCGAAATCGCAGTTCTGCCTTCAAAATAAGAGTTCGTCATTGAGATGAATGCAGTACCAAAAAAGTGTTATATCTCATTTTAATCCGAAAAACAAGCACGTTCCCACCGCAACTGGGCCAACAACGTTATAATAAAAAAAAACGAATTCTCATAATTTTTAATTTATAATTATTTTTTATGTAAAGCAATAAAGTTGCTTCTGAAAAACTATAATTTCTGAGCAATTGAGCTCCAACTGTTTGATTTCAAAGGTCCGATGGTTATCTGAACAAATTACCCTCTTTTCTAAATAGAAAATAGTAGACTTCTCAGTGAAACACACCTTTATTTTTTTCTGTAAATACTCTGCTAATTGGAGATTAATAATTATTCCAAAGCGCTTAGACATTAAAGGATAGACAGAGGTTCAAGGGTCACATGAATCAAAGAATTTCATAAATTATCATTTTAAAACTTCTTTAGATTTAACCAGTTTAAAGGTCACAGATGTTTCAAAATCTATAGCAAGGCGTTGGTTCACTATTATAGCCTCATTCCATCAAACCTGTTTTATCTATATATATATATATCTCATTAAAACTTTTTTTTTTAAGGTTAGACTCTCTGCTAACAATCTATGTATAGAATATTCTTATATTTGTGCAATTGCATGTGCGTTACAGGTTGAAAGGTAACATAAATTTAAAAGTACATAGAAAGGTGTTTCTTCTCTGTTAAGGCCTCGTTGCATTAAACCTGATTTATCTATATGAACAAAAGAAGATGTCTTAGTAAAACGATAAAATGTTCCTTACTTTAGACCCTCTGGTAACAAAATATGCAGATATTATACTTATAATTACGTAATTGCACGTGTGGTAGAGGTTCAAGTCTTGAAGTCTAAAGCAAAGCGTTTTTTCTCTGTAAAGGCCTCATGACATTAAACCTGCTTTATCTATATGAAATATATAAGTTGTCTCAGTAAAACCATATGTTTCTGTTTACCTTAGACCCTCAGCTAACAATATATGTAGATAATATACTTAGATTTGCGCAATAGCATGTGTGGTACAGGTTGAAAGGTCGCATATGTCTCAAAGTCTATAGCAAGGCGTTTATTCTCTGTAAAGGCCTCATGACATTAAACCTGCTTTATCTATGTGAAATATAGAAGTTGTCTCAGTAAAACCATATGTTTTTGTTTACCTTAGACCCTCAGCTAACAATATATGCAGAGATTGTACTTAGATTTGCGCAATTCCATGTGTGGTATAGGTTCAAAGGTCACATATGTCTCAAAGTCTATAGACAGGCGTTTTTTCTCTGTAAAGGCCTCGTGACATTGAACCTGCTTTATCTATGTGAAATATAGAAGTTGTCTCAGTAAAACCATATGTTTTCGTTTACCTTAGACCCTCAGCTAACACAATATGCAGAGATTATACTTAGATTTGCGCAATTCCATGTGTGGTACAGGTTCAAAGGTCACATATGTCTCGAAGTCTGTAAAATGGCATTGGTTCACTATTATAGCGTCAGTAAATAAAACCTGCTTTATCTATATGAAATATAGAAGATGTCTCAGTAAAACCACATGTTTTTGTTTACCTTAGACCCTCTGCTAACAATATATGCAGAGGTCATACTTAGATTTGTGCAATTGCACGTGTGGTACAGGTTCAAAGGTCACATATGTCTCGAAGTCTGTAAAATGGCATTGGTTCACTATTACAGCGTCAGTAAATAAAACCTGCTTTATCTATATGAAATATAGAAGATGTCTCAGTAAAACCATATGTTTTTGTTTACCTTAGACCCTCAGCTAACAATATATGCAGTGATTATACTTAGATTTGCGCAATAGCATGTGTGGTACAGGTTGAAAGGTCGCATATGTCTCAAAGTCTATAGCAAGGCGTTTATTCTCTGTAAAGGCCTCATGACATTAAACCTGCTTTATCTATGTGAAATATAGAAGTTGTCTCAGTAAAACCATATGTTTCTGTTTACCTTAGACCCTCAGCTAACAATATATGCAGAGAATATACTTAGATTTGCGCAATAGCATGTGTGGTACAGGTTGAAAGGTCGCATATGTCTCAAAGTTTATAGCAAGGCGTTTATTCTCTGTAAAGGCCTCATGACATTAAACCTGCTTTATCTATGTGAAATATAGAAGTTGTCTCAGTAAAACCATATGTTTTGTTTACCTTAGACCCTCTGCTAACAATATATGTAGAGATTGTACTTAGATTTGCGCAATTCCATGTGTGGTATAGGTTCAAAGGTCACATATGTCTCAAAGTCTATAGACAGGCGTTTCTTCTCTGTAAAGGCCTCATTACATTGAACCTCATCATCATCATCATCGTCATCCGCTTTGTCCGGGGTCGGGTCGCGGAGGTAGCAGTTCAAGCAGGGCATCCCAAACTTCCCTTTCCCGGGCCACATTAACCAGCTCTGACTGGGGGATTCCAAGGCGTTCCCAGGCCAGTGTGGAGATATAATCATCCACCTGGTCCTAGGTCTGCCCCGCGGCCTCCGCCCAGCTGGACGTGCCTGGAACACCTCCCTAGGGAGGCGGCCAGGTGGCATCCTTACTAGATGCCCGAACCACCTCAACTGGCTCCTTTCTACGCAAAGAAGCAGCGGCTCTACTCCGAGTCCCTCACGAATGGCTGAACTTCTCACCCTATCCCTAAGGGAGATGCCAGCCACCCTCCGGAGGAAACTCATTTCCGCCGCTTGTATCCGCGATCTCGTTCTTTCGGTCATGACCCACCCTTCATGACCATAGGTGAGAGTAGGAACGAAGATAGACCGGTAGATTGAGAGCTTTGCCTTCTGGCTCAGCTCTCTCTTCGTCACAACGGTGCGATAGAGCGACTGCAACACCGCACCCGCTGCTCCAATTCTCCGGCCCATCTCTCGTTCCATTTTACCCTCACTCGAGAACAAGACCCCAAGATACTTGAACTCCTTCACTTGGGGTAAAGACTCATTCCCTACCTGGAGTAGACAATCCATCGGTTTCCTGCTGAGAACCATGGCCTCAGATTTGGAGGTGCTGATCCTCATCCCAGCCGCTTCACACTCGGCTGCGAACCGATCCAATGAGTGCTGCAGGTCGCAGACTGATGATGCCATCAGGACCACATCATCTGCAAAAAGCAGTGATGCAATCCTCTGCCCACCAACCCGCAGCCCCCTCCCCCGCGGCTACGCCGTGAGATCCTGTCCATGAATACCACAAACAGGATAGGTGACAAAGCGCAGCCTTGGAGGAGGCCAACCCTCACCGGAAACGAGTCCGACTTACTGCCGCCGACCCGGACACAGCTCTCGCTTTGGGAGTACAGAGATTGGATGGCTCTGAGTAGAGACCCCCTCACCCCATACTCTCGCAGCACCTCCCACAGTATCTCCCGGGGAACCCGATCATACGCCTTCTCCAAATCCACAAAACACGTGTAGACCGGATTGGCATTGAACATTGAACCTGCTTTATCTATGTGAAATATAGAAGTTGTCTTAGTAAAACCACGTGTTTTTGTTTACCTTAGACCCTCAGCTAACACAATATGCAGAGATTATACTTAGATTTGCGCAATTCCATGTGTGGTACAGGATCAAAGGTCACATATGTCTCGAAGTCTGTAATATGGCATTGGTTCACTATTATAGCGTCAGTAAATAAAACCTGCTTTATCTATATGAAATATAGAAGATGTCTAAGTAAAACCATATGTTTTTGTTTACCTTAGACCCTCTGCTAACACAATATGCAGAGATTATACTTAGATTTGCGCAATTCCATATGTGGTATAGGTTCAAAGGTCACATATGTCTCAAAGTCTTTAGCCAGGCGTTTTTTCTCTGGAAAGGCCTCGTTACATTGAACCTGCTTTATCTATGTGAAATATAGAAGTTGTCTTGGTAAAACTACGTGTTTTTGTTTACCTTAGACCCTCAGCTAACAATATATGCAGAGATTATACTTAGATTTGCGCAATAGCATGTGTGGTACAGGATGAAAGGTCGCATATTTATCAAAGTCTATAGTGAGGCGTTTATTCTCTGTAAAGGCCTCATGACATTAAACCTGCTTTATCTGTATGAAATATAGAAGTTGTCTCAGTAAAACCATATGTTTTTGTTTACCTTAGACCCTCAGCTAACACAATATGCAGACATTGTACTTAGATTTGCGCAATAGCATGTGTGGTATAGGTTCAAATGTCACATATGTCTCCAAGTCTATAGCAAGGCGTTTATTCTCTGTAAAGGCCTCATGACATTAAACCTGCTTTATCTGTATGAAATATAGAAGTTGTCTCAGTAAAACCATATGTTTCTGTTTACCTTAGGCCCTCAGCTAACAATATATGCAGAGATTGTACTTAGATTTGCGCAATTCCATGTGTGGTATAGGTTCAAAGGTCACATATGTCTCAAGGTCTTTAGCCAGGCGTTTTTTCTCTGTAAAGGCCTCGTTACATTAAACCTGCTTTAGCTATGTGAAATATAGAAGATGTCTCAGTAAAACCACATATTTTCTTCTACTTTAGACCCTCTGCTAAAAGTATTTGCAGAGATTATACTTAGATTTGCGCAATAGCATGTGTGGTACAGGTTGAAAGGTCACATTTATCTAAAAGTATATAGAAAGGTGTTTTTTCTCTGTAAAGTCCTCATTGCATTAAACCTGTTTTATCTACATGAACAAAAGATGTCTCAGTTAAAACGATATATTTTCCTTACTGTAGACCCTCTGCTAACAACATATGCAGAGATTATACTCATAATTACGCAATTGCATGTGTGGTAGAGGTTGAAAGGTCGCATTTGTCTCAAAGTCTATATCAAGGCGTTTTTTCTCTGTGAAGGCCTAATTTCATTGAACCTGCTTTATCTATTAAAAATCGAAGATGTCTTTGTAAAATCTTCATATCTTCATATCTTTTTGTTTATCTTAGACCCTATACTAACAAAAGATGCAGAGATTATACTTAGGTTTGTGCAATTCCATGTGTGGTACATCTTGAAAAGTCACGTATGTCTCAAAGTCTATAGAAAGGAGTTTTTTCTCTGTAAAGGACTAATTACATTGAACCTGCTTTATCTACATGAAACAAAAAAGATATCTCAGTAAAACCATATCTTTATGTAGCTTATACCCTCTGTTAACAAAATATGCAGAGAAGATACTTAGATTAGAGCAATTTCATGTGCGGTACAGTTTCAAAGGTCACTTAATTTTCAACGTCTGTAAAATGGCGTTGATTCACTAATATAGCCTCAATATATATAATTACACAACATATATATATATATATATGTACACGCCATCAGGGCGGCTCGGTGGTTAGCACTGTTGCCTCACAGCAAGAAGGTCCTGGGTTCAATCCCCACCTGACCCAAGGGCGTTTCTGTGTGGAGTTTGCATGTTCTCCCCGTGTTCGCGTGGGTTTCCTCCGGGTACTCCGGTTTCCTCCCACAGTCCAAAAACATGTGGGTTAATTGGTGACTCTAAATTTCCCGTAGGTGTAAATGTGAGTGTGAGTTGTTGTCTGTCCCTATATGTCGGCCCTGGGATGGGCTCCAGCCCCCCCGTGACCCTGTACAGGATAAGCGGTAAAGCTAATGGATGGATATACGCCATCAAGCATTTAAATTAAACCACTGTCCTCAATGCCTCCGCTAACATGTTATGGAGAATATCTGTTGTGCAATAGACAGGAATGAAAGGGTCACATGCATTACAAAGTATTTGAAAAGGGTTAATTTTCTGTATTATCTAATAATCACAATTGTCCCCTATACCAACAAATAGAACATACATTTTCAAATTTACAAAACATGTTTTATGCAGGCCGGGCATTTCAACATCTCCATACATTCCTTATGGAATTTTCTGTTGCAAGAGTTGCATTGAGTATGTAAAATAAATGAAATGTTTACATGTATTAAGTAGCATCGTTGTTACTATTTATTCATGAATTCATTTATTCTTAAACACTTTTAGTTTAATCACCTCATTACTTGCATCCACAGCTTGGCCACAGTCAAGGCATAAACCATGTAGTTGATTGTAGTTAAGTACAATCTGCATATTGTGTTAGCAGAGGGTCTAAGGTAAACAAAAACATATGGTTTTACTGAGACAACTACTATATTTCACATAGATAAAGCAGGTTCAATGTAACGAGGCCTTTACAGAGAAAAAACGCCTGGCTAAAGACTTTGAGACATATGTGACCTTTGAACCTGTACCACACATGCTATTGCGCAAATCTAAGTACAATCTCTGCATATATTGTTAGCTGAGGGTCTAAGGTAAACAAAAACATATGGTTTTACTGAGACAGCTTCTATATTTCATACAGATAAAGCAGGTTTAATGTCATGAGGCCTTTACAGAGAATAAACGCCTTGCTATAGACTTTGAGACATATGTGACATTTGAACCTATACCACACATGCTATTGCGCAAATCTAAGTATAATCTCTGCATATTGTGTTAGCAGAGGGTCTAAGGTAAACAAAAACACATGGTTTTACTGAGACATCTTCAATATTTCATATAGATAAAGCAGGTTCACTGTAACGAGGCCTTTACAGAGAAAAAACGCATGGCTAAAGACTTTGAGACATATGTGACCTTTGAACCTATACCACACATGCTATTGCGCAAATCTAAGTATAATCTCTGCATGTTGTGTTAGCTGAGGGTCTTAGGTAAACAAAAACACATGGTTTTACTGAGACAACTTCTATATTTCACATAGATAAAGCAGGTTCAATGTCACAAGGCCTTTACAGAGAAAAAACGCCTGGCTATAGACTTTGAGACATATGTGACCTTTGAACCTATACCACACGTGCAATTGCGCAAATCTAAGTATGATCTCTGCATATATTGTTAGCAGAGGGTCTAAGGTAAACAAAAACATATGGTTTTACTGAGACAACTTCTATATTTCACATAGATAAAGCAGGTTCAATGTCACGAGGCCTTTACAGAGAATAAACGCCTTGCTATAGACTTTGAGACATATGTGACCTTTGAACCAGTACCACACATGGAATTGCGCAAAAACATATGGTTTTACTGAGACAACTCTAATCTAATAAAGCAGGTTCAATCTCACGAGGCCTTTACAGAGAAAAAACGCCTGTCTATAATCTCTGCATATTGTGTTAGCTGAGGGTCTAAGGTAAACAAAAACATATGGTTTTACTGAGACAACTTCTATATTTCACATAGATAAAGCAGGTTTAATGTCATTAGGCCTTTACAGAGAATAAACGCCTTGCTATAAACTTTGAGACATATGCGACCTTTCAACCTGTACCACACATGCTATTGCGCAAATCTAAGTATATTCTCTGCATATATTGTTAGCTGAGGGTCTAAGGTAAACAGAAACATATGGTTTTACTGAGACAACTTCTATATTTCATATAGATAAAGCAGGTTTTATTTACTGACGCTATAATAGTGAACCAATGCCATTTTACAGACTTCGAGACATATGTGACCTTTGAACCTGTACCACACATGGAATTGCGCAAATCTAAGTATAATCTCTGCATATTGTGTTAGCTGAGGGTCTAAGGTAAACAAAAACATATGGTTTTACTGAGACATCTTCTATATTTCATATAGATAAAGCAGGTTTTATTTACTGACGCTATAATAGTGAACCAATGCCATTTTACAGACTTCGAGACATATGTGACCTTTGAACCTGTCCCACACATGCTATTGCGCAAATCTAAGTATATTCTCTGCATATACGGTTAGCTGAGGGTCTAAGGTAAACAGAAACATATGGTTTTACTGGAGACAACTTCTATATTTCACATAGATAAAGCAGGTTTAATGTCATGAGGCCTTTACTGAGAATAAACGCCTTGCTATAGACTTTGAGACATATGCGACCTTTCAACCTGTACCACACATGCTATTGCGCAAATCTAAGTATATTATCTACATATATTGTTAGCTGAGGGTCTAAGGTAAACAGAAACATATGGTTTTACTGAGACAACTTATATATTTCATATAGATAAAGCAGGTTTAATGTCATGAGGCCTTTACAGAGAAAAAACGCTTTGCTTTAGACTTCAAGACTTGAACCTCTACCACACGTGCAATTGCGTAATTATAAGTATAATATCTGCATATTTTGTTACCAGAGGGTCTAAAGTAAGGAACATTTTATCGTTTTACTAAGACATCTTCTTTTGTTCATATAGATAAATCAGGTTTAATGCAACGAGGCCTTAACAGAGAAGAAACACCTTTCTATGTACTTTTAAATTTATGTTACCTTTCAACCTGTAACGCACATGCAATTGCACAAATATAAGAATATTCTATACATATTGTTAGCAGAGAGTCTAACCTTAAAAAAAAAAAGTTTTAATGAGATATATATATATATATAGATAAAACAGGTTTGATGGAATGAGGCTATAATATTGAACCAACGCCTTGCTATAGATTTTGAAACATCTGTGACCTTTAAACTGGTTAAATCTAAAGAAGTTTTAAAATGATAATTTATGAAATTCTTTGATTCATGTGACCCTTGAACCTCTGTCTATCCTTTAATGTCTAAGCGCTTTGGAATAATTATCAATCTCCAATTAGCAGAGTATTTACAGAAAAAAATAAAGGTGTGTTTCACTGAGAAGTCTACTATTTTCTATTTAGAAAAGAGCGTAATTTGTTCAGATAACCATCGGACCTTTGAAATCAAACATTTGGAGCTCAATTGCTCAGAAGTTATAGTTTTTCAGAAGCAACTTTATTGCTTTACATAAAAAATAATTATAAATTAAAAATTATGAGAATTCGTTTTTTTTTATTATAACGTTGTTGGCCCAGTGGCGGTGGGAACGTGCCTGTTTTTCGGATTAAAATGAGATATAACACTTTTTTGGTACTGCATTCATCTCAATGACGAACTCTTATTTTGAAGGCAGAACTGCGATTTCGGCGCCGTGTTTGATTACGTCACACCACTAATGTGACTAATGTCGCTGATTTCACGCTACTGGTGTTTATTCTTAAGTGATGGACTCCCTGAGAGTTTATCTGATGTTTGAGTCTCTACAGTCCGCACTTGCACGTAGATACTTTCGATTCGTCATCAGATTGGCCACACCTGAAAGCATGTCATTGGTTGGGTCGAATCCTAGCTGTCGAAAAAGTTTTCATCCATTTTCGCGCGCGTTTTTTTAAATTTAAACGGCAGCAGGCAGCCAGTGTGAATGAAAACAAAGGCCATATTTCTGGGATTATGCCGCAAGAATACAGGTAAGAAGTCACCAAGTGAATATTATTAATTGAAATTGGTCAGCAGGATGTTTTAAAATAGCTATGTTCTGTTTGCCGACATTAGCTTACTGTGATGACCCAGACCGATTTGAACGGATCAATTAATAATAGTCAAGTTTACGGTCAAGCAGCTAGCCTAATGTTGGCGGGCCTTGAGTATGGTATCTTCGCTTAACGTTACTATTAGTTTTGGCGTTAGCTAGCTAACGACGTTAACATAACATAATGCCACTGTATAAAAGTATTTATTATATTTTATGTGAACTTCTTTAAAGCCCTCTGTTATAATTGTTACAATACTTTGGGTCCTGTTAATGCTAGAGAGTCACGACACGAGGTTGTCCCAAAATTGTTTTACCATCTGGAAGGCTACACCAGTAGCTAGTTAGCAAGCTTGTCAGGTTTCAACAATGTTTACCAGTTATTGCTGCCTGCCAATTTTGCAAATATGAATTTTTGCAGTCAAGACAATTCAAAAATATTTGTGACCAGTCAGCAGAATACTAGTACTAATACTAATACTAATACTAGATATCAGTTTGAGCTAATATCACCAAACATATGTTTGCTGGTTATCACCAATTTATTCACGTTTAAAGAATTTCGAAATCCAGAAATTATGCTTTTAACAATTGAGTCTACGAAGTTGCACCGAATTTGCTACTTCATTTGGGTCCGTGCATTAGACCAATTTCTTCTCTCTGTTGTAGTAGAGGGTGACTATGCTGTTCAAAGTGCAATACGAAGGTAAAAAGAAGTACATCAAACTAAATGGAGCATCATATACAGCACTTCTCAAGGAGGGTATGTAATTGTTTAATCTATACTTCAAGCATGTAACTAACTACTTTGCGCATCAACATGTTTATGGGTAAAATCGCAGTCCTTAAACATTAAGTTAAAGACAGTCTCCCATTCTTTCCCTTGCATCACATCAGATTAGTCTTGGTTAATTTGAAACATGCTTTGGGATACATTTGTCTGTTTGCTTAATTGAATCACACTTGATGCATCGCAAGTAGTCCAAAGGCATTCTTGCATAGTATTTCATTCAGGTTATTTTATATCTGTATTCATAGCCAAAGAGAAGTTCAATATCCCCACTGAAGCAGACATACATTTGTGGGATGACACTGGAACAGAGGTTGATGAGGAGGTTTTCAGTGACATCCTTGAAGAAAAACCAGACATCTTGTGGACCATAGTTGATGTCCTTTCAGTGACAGGTAAAGTGTTGTAGATTATAGTCAATATTACAGGGTTACAGTTTCAACATGTGGCCCTTGTAATTGATTATCCATCACAAAAAGCATTAGGTTCTCACCAATATCATCAGTGTTTCCTCTACAATGCATTCAACAGCGGTGCAACACCGCTGCTGAATGATAAGCACCTCTGTTACAAATTGTAGACCAATTAGAAAAATGTATATATTTCTATAATCACAAGATTGGGGGGTGAAGATGTAAACAATTAATCTCTAGGTTCAGCAAATAAGCCCATTTTGACAGCTACTAATTAGTGTGCTTGCTTTAGGCAAGCCACACTACTATAATCTCACATATATATTATTAGTGTGCTTGCTTTAGGCAAGCCACACTACTATAATCTCACATATATATTATTATTATAGCAAAATTTGCCACCTCTACTCCTCCCACAGTTTTTGCACTACATAGACATGAAAGGTATAAAAATTTGCGCATTGATCCCAATTAAGTTGCCATTACTTTTGTGAAGATTCTGTCACACAGTTTTTTAATATTTGTGACGTCCTGGAACAGCCCCGGACTAGGCGGCGGCCAGGACGACCTTTCCCCTGATTAGGGTTGATGTATGTCACCTGTGGGTCCCTGTCTTGGTTTGTCAGTGGTGTTCCTTGGGTGTATATATGTTCCCTGGTTTGGTGGTTTGTTGGGTGGTCATTCTATTGTTTTGTATTTGCGTATCGTGTTGTGGCGTTTAAAAGTGGAGCGGAGGAATAAAGACGGGGACTTGGTCGTAACCGTAACCGGGGTGTCTCTGAAAAGTTCTTTGCCAGCTGCAAGTGGGTCTGTCTCGCTCAACCGTTCGCTAGTCGTGACAATATTAAACGTTTAGTGCCAAAATATTTCCCATAGGAATGAATGGGTAAAATGTTCAGGACTAGTGTGGCAGTTGGTGATTTGAAAATATTGACCTACTTTTCTAAACTGCTGCCACTCTTACGTTTTTAAGTCAACATACACATATTTTACATGTAAATGTTCCCCTGGTTCTTACGAGTCCTATGATGTTATCTAATCTGTGGGATTTATAGTTTTTACTTTATGGATGCTTGTTTGAAGACCGCGCTCTCAATTGACATCCACTGTGAACGATGAAATCTCCACTCTAGCTAAACGTTGCTCATTTCAAATTCCTTCCTGTTTTCTAACCTGTGATCGCGCTTCCAGTTTTTACGTTTCATACACATATTATACATGGCCATGTTCGCCTGGTTCATACGGTGTCATTATCTAAGCTGTGAGATGTATAGTTTTCATTTTAGAAATGATTGAAGGCGACCACACCGTACACTACTCGACAGACATTGACCAGGTTGCCGTGGTTACAAAAAAACATTATCGCGCTATGCTTAACGTTGCTGATTTCGAATAAATTGCTGTTTTCTAACCTATGATAGCGCCTCCAATTTAAACGTTTAATATACATATTATACATGGGAAATGTTCACCTGGTTCTTGTGAATCATACGGTGTCATTATCTAAGCTGTGGGATGAATAGCTTTGGTTTGATGTCCGTTTGTTTGAAGACCACGCTCTCCATTGAGGTCCACTGTAAACGGTCAAATCTCCACTCTAGCTTAATGTTGCTTGTTTCAAATTCACTGCTGTTTTCTAACTTGTGATTGCGCTTCCAGTTTTAACATTTCATAGACATATTATGCAAGGAAATGTTCACCTGGTTCTTGTGAATCATACGGTGTCATTATCTAAGCCGTGGGAATTATACTTTTCCTAGAAGAGCCGTTTGAATGACACCACGTCTTATGCTACTTGACGGACATTGCACAGGTTGCTGTGGTTACGTTGATAAACATTAGCGCGCTAGGGCTACAAGTGTAACCGCTAGCCACTGCACTATTATTATAAGATTGGTTCATGGAGCAACAGCATCAGTTTTGTCCACAGTTTGGCAGTTGATAGCAGTACACAGCTGAGACTACGGACATCAGGAGTGGCTGACTGCAATTACACATCACAATTTCAACAGAAATTGTAGCCCTATATAGTTCATATATAAAACCTTAAGTGTTCCCCCAATATTCAAAATAAACCTATGCATACTGCAGCACTGCTGCTATGACAAAATCCTGGGGGAACAATGATCATGTTTGTGTTTTATTAATTAACCATAATTTGGCTCACCCTTTTTGACTCACCATTTGTGTACCCATACAGTTTGTTTGAACTTGTTGATTGGATTCTACCCTCTGGTTTACTTCTAAGATTCTCCTGGACCATCTTCGTGCACAGACACCATGTCGTTGTCACCTCGCTCATCAGTGAGTGATAACTCTCTGAAATGAAAATTATTTCTGTATTTCCATTTTACCATCAAGTGAGACGTACAGTTTAGTTATGTTTGTTTTATTATCTTACAGTCATGTCGCAGCCTTGAGGAGCACACTGGTCCTGACCAGCGGAGGCAGCCCTACATCCTGGCAGTTGGGACAGCAATAAACTGCATCCATGAGTACAATATTGCATTGGATGGGGAACTCCTTCCCTGGAAGGCCAAGTCTTCCCTGTCGGCCTTTGATGAACTTTTCAAAGCCCATTATGTGTTTGGCATCTCGTATGACACTGCCTTAAATGGTATGTACACATTTATACAACATTGATATAGGTCTTTCTCACGAAACTCAGGGCTAAGCTCCTCAACTAAGTATCCTGGCAGTACGTGATTTGTCGTGATGTTTAGATGCTTTGTTTGCAAGTCCACTTTTGTGACCATTCCAAAGTTGCTCTGTCATCTCAAGCTTTCACATACCTTTTATCCTGGTAAGAAGTTTCAGTTGTTGTGTGACCAGAAAGAATGCCACCAGAAATGTAGCACTTTTTCAGGCTTCAGAAAACATCTTCATAGGTAACACAATACTGAAACTCTAGATCCAATTGATAATGAACCTGTCACTCCCTCAGTTGATGTATCTGATCAACAAATGTGGCTGGTGACCAATATTTTCATAAATGTATTTTGGACAGCTCATTTGCAGAGCATCTTTTGCTCTTTTTGTTGACCAGTGCAGAAGGTCAGCTTACGTTACTAACGTATTTTCTCAGTTAGAAGCCATTTCTTTTTTTCTTTTTTATATTTATGGTTTCTGTTTTTGATAAAAATTTTAAATGACAAGAATAAACTATTTTTTGATTGTGCTCTTGTGAAAAGCAGATCTGAAGAGCTGATCTGGATTGTTATGGGTAATGTTGCAAAAAAAAAAAAAACATTTTAAGAATCTAATGTGTAGAAGGTTAATTCCTAAAGTTTTGATGATTTAACTTTAAGTGTACACCAGGGAGAAATGGGTGAAACTGGTTGTAAGGGTTATAGGTTTACACTGCAGCTGTTAGAAAGCACTGAAACGGTGTAAAAAAAAGTACCATTTGTAGAGTATATTTTCAGTCTCCTAAGTGTAAATAATCAACTCAGCAAAGTGTTACAAAAGCACTGACTTAGAGTAAATGTTTTACTCACAGAGTGTCAAAGGGTTGCACTAAAGGTGTTAGAAATCATTGAAATGTTGTCAGAAATGACCAGTTATAGAGTACATTTTCTCACTCACTCCAAGTGTCAAGATTGAACTATTTTGGGAGTGTATTTTCACACTTTTGACAATGTTTAGTGAACATCGAACTCTTGGACCTATATACACCTCAAAACCGGTGTTAAATGTACTCTTATAGAGTAATATACTGTATACACTGAGATTTTTTGCTGTGTACATGGTTAATCGCCAAATCAGTTGCCGAGATGCAAATCAAATGCCTTGTGTCAAAAGCTTTGGAGAACCACTGCACTGTGGTAGACTAGCTGGCTAGATAACGAGCCCACTCCTTCACCAACCTGAGCTTGTGGATGAGGCACTTGAGCAACATGAAATAACTTTTCCTCCTCCACCTCCTCTAGCTTTGCTTTCGCCTTGCTGCCTCGCTGTTCGTTTTCTTTATTTAAAAGCATTATATCCATTGCGTTGATTGTTGTCCTTCTGAATTAGTTAGCTAGCTACGTGCCGAAATGACAAGCGCTGTAACCGGGGCGCTCTCTCTCTCTCACCCTGTGCTCACACATTAGCGGCATTGCCGCTTTCGATTCCGCAAGTCACAACACAAAGAGCTTGCTGAAATCCCGCCTTCTCTTTACTTCACCAATCTGTGAACAGGATGGAAAACCAAACCTCTAAAACATATAGTCTGTCAGTATATGCGTCAAATTGTTGTGCCACCCCACAGCTTGAATGATAGGCTATATTTCCTCAATTGTAGATAGGCTATAATCACTGTGCTGTTTAGACTATTCTCGATATGATTCTCGCCAGGAGATAACGTTTGCGTGCTACTGCTGATTGAAAATGCATACACATCTTAATAAAATACATTTCATGTTTTTGATGTTGGCTTTAATAGTTGGCCAACTGCAGCCCTGTTCGAAATTGAAACATCTAAATAACAGTAGAAAATAAAGGAGCTAGCTACATAGCTGGCATAATCAACCATTTAGTGTGCAGTAGCCTATATTATTCAGTTGCAACGTTTTTGATTTCATAACTGATTGCAGTCCATCTGTGCAACCAACGTCAGTTAATTTGCTTTCTCATTACATTGTGGTAAGACTTGAGAAACGTTGTTTAGTTCAGAGTGGTTTAACACCGAAACAGCGATTCATTTGTCCTCCATTGTAAAAAAAAATGTTCACTGCAAACCGAGCTGGGGTACCGCCCTCAAATGTTCCTATGAGCGCCGCTATGTTGCCGCTTTGCTAGAGTCGAAAAAATAGAACACTGTCCTATTTTCTTGGCGCTTCGCATGCCGCTAGTTTCGGCGGTGGGTTGCGCCGGGCAATGCGGCGTATCAGAGTGTTTTTCAATGGACTCCAATGGCAATTTGCGCTTTCCACCAGCGGCGACACCGCTAATGTGTGAACACACCCAGTGAGCACAAGACGTAATTATGTGATGCATCGTCAGATGCAGCACATACTGTTACCGGAAAGTCATATTATTATTAGCATTATTATTATTAGGCCTATTTTAGTGCGCCTATCTATGCCCGCAGTTTTGACCCAATCGATTCCATTCCAGTGCCCACATGTCTTGGGTATTGCAGTCCGTTGAAATAACATACAGCTAACTGATCGGTTTACGTTTTATATTTTTTATTATTTTTAATCGGTTTTTGGCCCCATTGAAATGAATGGGGAGAGAGTTTTCACGGTCTTTTGCCGCCATCTAGCGTCGATGTTATGCAATTGCAAGTTGTTATGTTAAGCTATACTGACTGTCTTGGCTTGCAGCAATCACCGACTCCGTCTGGTTATTATGTGATTGCCTGGTAAGACGCAATACTGTTATCCTTAAACTTCGTAATTATTATTATTATAATAATAATATTAGCCCCATTTTCCGGCACAAACACCTGCATTTCGCTTCCATTGCAACGCCAAAATGTCAGTTCAAATGCCACGGACTCAGTGTTAATTTTGACAAGCATTTTTCATTTTGTTTTCGTCTTCGTCCTTACTGAAAATTGTAGTTGCGTTTAAGTCAAATTTTGGTCATTTCATTTTGTTTCGTTATAGTTAAGATTTAGTCAGTGTTAGTAAGTTTTCGTTTTAGTCAAATCTTCGACGACGTTTTAGTCCTGACTCAGGGAAATTAACATAAATGGCTCTGGTTTATATGCACACTTCTACACATAATTAAGCAACCACTTGAACAGCAGTCTAAACGCGGCGCCCAGCCTACGCAACTAGAAGGCACTGGCTGATGTTAACCGTAACTAGCTTATGCAATGCAGTCTAGCTAAACTGAATGATGAAGTTAACAAACTGAATGATGAACAGGCACCGCTCTGAGGTGAGTGTCACTGCTTCCAAAGCGAGAGCAGGCACTATGACACGTAACGTTAGGTTTTCCTAATGCTATCGAATCAATAGCCTAATATGTATTTATCGTTACCTTGGCAGACAGGGTTTTAGCTAGATTTGGAGCTAGATTTGGAGCTTGTTCAAATTATACTGTAATGGCCTGGCATTTGATTCAAATTGCGCGAACATACACAGGCTTAGAGCAGGAAAAAATCTACATCAAATAAGAAAGATGCAAGAAGGCAAGGGGATTTGGTATTAAGTGAATCGTTAAAAAGTAAAACAATCAATGCTTTGAGATGGCAACTTATAGGTGGGCTTCCCTGTAGCACATATTATCAAACACAACTGAAAATTTAGCCTCCCCTCCAAATGGGCTACCTCAATTGAATAGTATGAGGTAGCGCACCCATTTTGACAGGGAGAAATTACTGCTAGTACGCTACCCTGTTTTGAACTAAATGCATACTTTTTGAACACATTAAAGCATTGTTGGTGAAAGCCTGACCTTGTTGAAAATAAAACCAAACGGTAGAACTTCATCGTCATATGTCCACCATTATATTATGATGAAGAGGCACTACCGATCTAGCGGCAATAAGCCCCCTTGTCAACAAACAGGGTTTGGACCGCAGTCCGCGAGTGCTGCAGGTGTAGGTTCTGCGCGCCAAGGCGGTCAGTCGAATAACTGCGATGCATCACATCGCATTTGCGCAGGGAAATGCATTTCTAGTTTGAACATTGATTTCTGGTTGAAAACTTGTAGATATCGAGTTTGGACGTTCAAGACCTCCTTTCACCCTTTTTTCAACCGGCTAAAGTGCCGTGACAACATGAACGTGTTATAAAACACAAATTTGTTTAAATTTTTTATATTTACGTTTATATGTAGGTTGAAAGAAAGATGATATTGAATTTGAAAGGTTTTTTTCTTAATTAAAAGTGCACTGGTAGGCGAAATGTGGTCTACACAAAGACGTCATTTTAACACATTTAGGCTAATGTTTCATGTAAAATGTCAGAAATATAGTTTCAACCTCTTTTCAACCAAAAAATGCCCACAGGGTTATTGTAATTTGTAGCTTGAAAGAAAAGACTGAAGACTCTAAATTCAGGATGGCAAAATGTGTACACGAAGATATAATTTGAACGCATTTAATGTTTCATTTTACATTAAAGAAATGTGCTGTGCTTTGCCAACAATACGCTTCTAGGACAACGCTATGGGATTGGGAGCCGTTTTGAATGTAAAACAAGTTATTGGAGAAAAGAAGTCTTATTTAGATATGTTGCTGACTAATGACACGCGCATGCGCCGAAGTACTGCTTGACAGAGATTGACATTCCGGTGAATCAAAACAACAGGGACTTGCCTCACATGTGAGAGATGCGTAAGGGTTTCATGGAAGGCTGCTTTGGAACCTCATTCTTTGTAAGTACTTATACTGATGTATTTCCATAAAGCAAAACATGAATTGGCCCCATTTGTTTTATTCAATATTGGTAACTAAACTATGCGTCAGGTTTGGCTTACAGGTAGCTCGTGTTAGCGTTCTTCTAGCTTGTTGTGCCGCGTTAGCATGCCAGTAGACGTACATGCTGCCAAACTTTTCAGGATATATATATTCAGTGAGTGGTTCTACAGTCAGAGCGTCATTTTATGGTGTAATATAACCGATTTTGGTACCCCCCTTTTTGTTCCAGAGGCTATCATGAGGTCCAACTCCAGAGCTACTGGCAGACCATTTAAAACAGGCTCCAGTGAGGTCAGGTGGCGGTGGGTGTGAAAGAAAACAAGTGTTTCCACTTTCAATTGTTAGTTTGCCGTAAAAATTTGTCTATAATTTTATTTGGAAGGGTGTTGATTTTATATAAATTGATGCTTTTTAAGAATGTTTTTATTGAAACTGCTGGCACATGGTTTTCTTTATTCTTAAAGTATAAGTGACAATTTGTTTGCAATTCGCATGACTAAGTGTTTTTGGTTGTATAGTTCTCATAGCCACAACTACTTTTACTGTATTGTCCAGTTGAAAAGGTTTTTATTAAATGGTTAGTTGTCCATGGCAAAAACAAGTTAAAAAATTGTTCAAAAGTGAAAATTTTTTAGGCTATTTGGAGAGGTTGATCAAACGTTCAAATGGAGACCTAATATTGCCAGGTGAAACTTCGGCTAAATGTGAACGTTCAGTCGACCTCTCCATACAGCAGGTAAGAACTTTCACTTCTAGCCCATATTTGAACGTCCACTGAATGTTGGTGTTGTTGTGAATTGTACGCCTTTTCGACCTCTTTTCAACCAAAAAATGCTCACTGGGCAGGGTCGCTCTCTTTCTCGTGCTCAAACAAAATACGTGCATGCTAAGTAATGTGAAGTTGATCTGACTTTGAATTACACACAGAGGACATAGCGTACTTGTGTTTTTGATCAACAATATCATTCTTTATGCGAGTTTTATGCGTGCGTGCCAAGTAATATGAAGTTGATCTGACCTTGAATTACACACAGAGGACAAAGCATACTTGCGTTTTTGATCAACAATATCATTCTTTATGCGAGTTTTATGCGTGCGTGCCAAGTAATGTGAAGTTGATCTGGACCTTGAATTACACACAGAGGACATAGCGCACTTGCGTTTTTGATCAAAAATATCCTTATTTATGCGAGTTTTATGCATGTTTGGAATGAACAGATCATGGGCAATTTTAATGATGATGTTGTTGTTTTATTATTCTTCTAAACAAAAAAAGATCCGGGGCTATTCAGAAAACATCCGGGGCTAAAGCCCTGGACCCCCAGGCCTAACGACGTCCCTGATGATCAGCCAACATTGGCATAGGTTTATTTTATTATTTTAAAGGCTTGATAAACCTTTATAAAGTGAAGGTGTCAATAAATAAACAAAAAATAATAATAAAGTCTAATGATTCTTAGTCACAAAACTAATGATCAGTCAGGAATTAGTGTGTTTTTGAATTCTAATAGGCTACTAATAGTTCTTAAGAGAAAAAAAGCACAAGAAGCCTAACGGTGCGTTTCCACTGGATTTCGCATTATCGCTTCATGTCATATCGCTCCTCACCATTTAGTTTGCTGTAGGTGGGAGCTACGTGGCTAAGCAATTCTAACCAAAGTATTTAATTGTACAGAAACCTCAAAACTAATTTTCTACTTCAATATTATCGTCGTCATTTGCATAGGATTGAAAATGTTTAAATATTTTTGTCATCGCGTCACCTCCCACAATGCACCACACGCGACATCGCGGAGTCTCCATAGAAAATGAATGGTAAGCGAATATTCTCTCACGAAATGTTTACAACTGTGTAGGTGAGCCGCTCGCCAACGACAAGTTTTAAAAAACCCCTGTCAACAAACGGGGTCTGTAGCGCAGTCCACTTCTGCTACGCTAAGGCGGTCCATCCAATCACTGGACGCATCACATCCGCATTTGCTCATGGAAATGCATTTTCTAGTTAAACTGACATTTGCGGTGATACAGCTGAATTTACAGCATGAAATAGCCAGCAATATCAATAGAAAAAAATGGATTTACTACTCAGACCATATCATAACTTAATAACTTTAAATAAAATATTCGATAATTAGGAACATCTAAAAACAACTTTTTGAAAATACAGATGGTAGGTAATTAGTTACATACACATTTCTCCGACATTTCTGCATCTGTGATAAATTCGTCATTCGTTGCAAAGAATTCTGGGGCAGATTCAGTTAAAAGTCTACTTTGATGCATCTTTTGCCTGATGCAGAAGGTTACATGTAGCCACTCGTTCTTTGCTTATAAGCGATTGGAATGACACGCAATATGGCGGCGCGCGGTCATGGATGGCTAGGAGAAGTCGGCAACTTTAAGGGATTGGAATTGGGCCCAGGACTACGTTTACATTCTTCATTTGGCTTAGGATGTTCCTAACTGAGTAAAATGACACGGATACACAAGTGATACACAATTCAGCCGTCGATCGACATTACCGACAAGGGATGCAGATCATATAGCCTAGTTGTTTATGAAGCATTTTCCATCTTATGCTATGCCCTAACTTGCTAACATGTTGACATTTGAAAACATATAAGCATGTTACTTAAGAATCATAATATGTAACGATCGTAGCAGATTTGTATGCCTAACATAAATGCATAACTTGCATACTAACGATTAGGCTTAATACAAACATATTAATTGGGATTCATGCGTGGTGATAAATATGAGTTGACAGGGGGATGAGGACGTGAGCAACCATTCTCAATGTGACATTTCGTTTCACTTTTGTGACAGGTAGCCTATATTCCCTTTTTAATTCCAACCTCGGGAATAAAGTAGGTTAATATATTTCTCCGCCTTGCCCACGGTTATATATAGGCTTTGAAACAACACGGTAACAATGCACGGACGAAGTATCTAAGATGCGCTTTTGGTAGACTATAGTTTATCTTCGGGACATAGTAGTTTCTCCACGAACGACCCATGAAAACCACCGTCGCATGATTCCGTAGCCTAGTGTAAGTGCAGTCGGACTCCTTTAGCAACGCGATTGTCTTTTGTAAGTCCTTATTAATTCTCCTTCATATCTTTCCTTCCTCATGACGTTTTGCCTAGGGTTAAGGAAAAGTACAGTGAAAGTCATTAGGATTGGGATATTTTCATCTTTTGCGTTGTTTTGCCGTGCGGCGAAAGAAACGGAAGTTGATGAACCACAGAAGAAGATTACACTTTGTAGCTTTCAAGCAGGTCATTGTGGAATACTGATAAGGAATGTTATGACAGCAAAATACACTGGCTTGAAATATACAATTTCACCGTTAATAAAAAAGTTTGCCTCCATCTTGCGTTGGGTTTGTTCTACTCGTGCGTCAACTTGGTTGCAATGATTGCGTTAAAACAATGCAATGCCATGCACAGCGTTATCTCCAGGACTGCGACGATTCAGAGTTGAAGCTAAAGTGCTGCCTCTTTTGGTGAGAAAGGGGTTTGCGGGATCCAGGTGTCATTTCTTTCCATTAACTGACACTCTAAATAAAATTTCTAAAATCTATAGGCCCCGAATTCTTTTTAAATAAAATGATCAAGCCGAAATTGTTCCTTTATTTTATATACAGGCTACAAACAAAAATCTCATTGATTTTGAATTTAATTTAATGTCGTAGATGCATAGCTAATTTAACAGTAAACCTATATATAACCTAACTTGTAAAACAATTTTGACAGCTATAGCTGTTATCTAGTCGTCATCATTGTCTTTTTTTTTTCCTATTTGCACCAAATCTGAGATGACCGGCTCGTGTAAAGTTTAGTTAGATCGGTCGAATTATTTTTCCATATTTAGGTTAGATTCTTAGGTTTGAACTCAAGCAATAACGGGGTGCTCAGCTTACAACTGTAAAAACCGGTCCTCCGTGCAAGGACAATGGCTTGCGTTTTTTTCGGTAAGTTTAACTGTTACTACTCCACTATTACCCTGATCAGGTTGTCAAGTCAATACATTTGAATAGCCTAATGATATAACATTTTACAAAAAGGTATTTTTTCTATTGGCTTGTGAGTGATCAAATTACTCATCTCAATCAAAAAGGGTGACCATGAAACACTTTTATAATGGGGGGTGACATAAATTGTCATGCTTTTTTACAATGGGTTTATTTGTCCTAAAATGTGTTAATTTCTCAACAAATAATTGTAGGCTACTGTGCTGCATGTTCAGAGGTGCATGCTAAATCAGTTGAAAATGTAAAGCTACATAAAAGGGCTGCTAAGTCTTACAGTCATCAATCTATTTTGCCACGAGAAGTGTATGCAGACTACAGCAGCAAAGAGTGGCCGACTGTCACTATAAACAGCGGAGAATGTTACTGTCAGATAGTGTTCCTTTTGCAAGTTTTAAATGTACGTTGTGCTCTAGAAGTGATTGACGAATTTCATCACTGTCTAGTTACAGTTGAGGCCAAAGGTTTACATACACCTAGGCTAAAGCTATTCAAACTCAGTTTTTCACAACTCCACACATTTCATGTTACCATACACTTCTTTTGGCAAGTCAATTAGGGTATCTACTTTGTTCACATCAGAAGCCATTTTAAAACAATCCATCAGAGACAGATATATTTCACTATGTCAGAATTCCAAAGTTTACATACAGGGTCAAAAGGTTACAAACATCAAGTTGACTGTCTCTTTAAACTGTCTGGAAGATTCCATAAATTGATGTAATGGATTTTTTAAAGGTTCTGATTGGTCAATTGTCATAATTAGGAGTTAATTTGCACCTGTGGCTGTATTTAAGGGCCTACCTTTGGGAAAAAATTTGTGGACCTCCACAAGTCCAGTTCTTCCTTAAGAGCAATTTCCAAACAACTGAAAGTACCACAAGCATCTGTGCAAACAATTGTATGCAAATATAAAAATCTTGGGACCACACAGACACTACATCGTTCAGGATGGAGGCACAAATGAACTCCCAGGGCTGAACGAACTTTGGTACGAAAGGTTTAACTGAACCCCAAGACAACAACAAAGGAACTGGTGCAAGAGTTGGAGGCATCAGGTACCAAAGTATTTACATCCACCGTTAAGAGAGTCCTACATCGCCATGGCCTGAAAGGCTGTCGCGGAAGGAAGAAGCCCCTACTCCAAGACCGGCATAAAAAAGCCAGAATGAAGTTTGCAGGTGATCACCAGGATGAAGACCTGGCCTTTTGGAGGAGAGTTCTCTGGTCAGATGAAACAAAAATTTAACTGTTTGGCCATAATGATCAGCGCTATGTATGGAGGAAAAAGGGTGAGGCTTTTAATCCAAAGAACACCATCCCAACTGTGAAGCATGGGGGTGGCAGCATGATATTGTGGGGGTGTTTTGCTGGAAAAGGGACTAGTGCACTTCAGAAAATAGATGGCATCATGAGGAAGGAGGATTATCTAGAAATACTGAAGCAACACCTCAAGACATCAGCTAGAAAGTTCAAACTTAGTCGCAACTGGGTCTTCCAGCAGGACAATGATCCTAAGCATACCTCCAAAGTTGTAACAAAATGGCTCGAAGACACCAAATTGAAAGTATTTGATTGACCATCACAAAGCTCTGACCAGAATCCCATAAAAAATGTGTTGACTGAACTGAAAAAGCGTGTCAGGTCAAGGAGGCCCACAAACCTGACTAAGTTAGACCAATTCTGTCATAGGAATTGGCAAAAATTCCGGCAAAGTATTGTGAGAAGCTGGTGGAAGACTACCCCAAGCGTTTGATTCAGGTTAAGCAATTAAAAGGCAATGCCACCAAATACTAACAAAGTGTATGTAAACTTTTGACCCTGGATGTAAACTTTTGAATTCTGAAATAATGAAATAAATCTGTCTCTGATTGTTTTAAAATTATCTCTGATGTGAACGTAGATGCCCTAATTGACTTGCCAAAAGAATTATATGGCAACATGAAATGTGTGGAGTTGTGAAAAACTGAGTTTAAATATTTTTAGCCGAGGTGAATGTAAACTCTTGGCCTCAACTGTATAGAACCTATGTTTGTTTCGTCTTTATTGACACAAACAACTAGGCCTACTGTTATTTCTGTCAAATAATATTATATTTGTGAGAGAGCAAATATTCAATATTCATACTTTCATTTTGAAAGTATGAGAGCTATGTTACGGTCAGATAGCGTTCCCTTAGCAAGTTTTAGACCGTTGTATTCTAGAAATGATCGAGGAATTTATTATTTTATTTTATTTGTACAGGGTTAACCGAATGAGACCAGGTCTCTTTTCCAACATTGCCCTGTTTAAAGGCAGAATTTATAAATTACAACAAAAAAATAAGCAAAACATTTTGACAGTACAATGTTTACAATACAGTACAATATTTAAGTTTCAACCAATACAAGAACACTCTTCAACCCCCAAATCCTCCATTAACAGTTTAAATTGTTCAACACAAACAAACTGCTCTAATTTCAATTCCTGTTGAATCTTGTTCCATTTATCAGTGGCAAAAAAAGCTGATTTACCAAGTTCTGTTTTCACTTTGGGGGATTTCAAGGGTGATATAGTCGTGTGAGCGTGTCCTATGACTACTGGATTTGTGTTTTAATAATGAAGTAAGGTTAAAAGGTAACTTGCCCGCAATGCCTTGTAAACAAAAAAGAGGCAATCGTTTTCTCTCCTATCACAAAGAGAAGACCATCCTACTTTTGTATACAGTGTACAATGATGAGTTCTAAAACTATCCCCAGTTACAAAACGCAAAGCACTGTGGTAAACTGCATCAAGGAACTTTAAAATAGTTGGGGCTGCATGCATATACACAATATCACCATAATCCATGACTGACAAGAGCGTAGATTTTACAGTTGTCATTCTGTTTTCAAGTGAAAAGCATGATCTTCTTCTATATAGAGCTCAAAGTCTGATCCTCGCCTTCTTTGTGAGTTCAAGCACATGCGTCTTAAATGATAACTTTTCATCTAGTGAAATTCCCAAGTATTTGTATACTGCAACACGCTCAATTTTGGCCCCATTAAGGGAGCAAATGTTATTTGCCTTTTTGGCCCTTGAGAAAAGCATACAGTGCCTTGCAAAAGTATTCACCCCCCTTGGCATTTTTCATGTTTTGTTGCCTCACAACCTGGAATTAGAACGGATTGTTTGAAGGTTTGCATCATTTTATCCACAGAACATGCCTACAACTTTGAAGATGTGATTTTTTTTTTATTGTGAAGCAAACAACAAATAGGACAAAATAACAGAAAACTTCAGTGTGCATAACTATTCACCCCCCTAAAGTCAGTACTTTGTAGAGCCACCTTTTACGGCAATTACAGCTGCAAGTCGCTTTGGATAAGTCTCTATGAGCTTGCCACATCTTGCCACTGGGATTTTTGCCCATTCCTCAAGGCAAAACTGCTCCAGCTTTTTCATGTTGGATGGTTTCCGCTTGTGAACAGCAATCTTCAAGACTGACCACAGATTCTCAATTGGATTGAGATCTGGGCTTTGACTAGGCCATTCCAACACATTTAAATGTTTCCCCTTAAACCACTCGAGTGTCGCTTTAGCAGTATGCTTCGGGTCATTGTCCTGCTGGAAGGTGAACCTCCGTCCCAGTCTCAAATCACAGGCAGACTGAAACAGGTTTTGCTCAAGAATATCCCTGTATTTAGCACCATCCATCTTTCCCTCGACTCGAATCAGTTTCCCAGTCCCTGCTGCTGAAAAACATCCCCACTGCATGATGCTGCCACCACCATGTTTCACTGTGGGGATGGTGTTCTTGGGGTGATGGGATGTGTTGGGTTTGCACCATACATAGCGTTTTCCTTGGTGGCCGAAAAGTTCAATTTTAGTCTCTTCTGACCAGAGCACCTTCCTCCATACATTTGGGGAGTCGCCCACATGCCTTTTGGCAAACTCAAAACGTGCCATCTTATTTTTAACACTAAGTAATGGCTTTTTTTCTGGCCACTCTTCCATAAAGCCCAGCTCTATGGAGTGTACGGCCTATTGTGGTCCCAATGCGCAGATACACCAGTCTCTGCTGTGGAACTCTGCAGCTCCTTTAGGGTTGCCTTTGGTCTCTGTGCTGCCTCTCTGATTAATGCCCTACTTGCCCGGTCTGTGAGTTTTGGTATGCGGCCCTCTCTTGGCAGGTTTGTTGTGGTACCATGTTCTTTCCATTTGAAGATGATGGATTTGATGGTGCTCAGGGGATCATCAAAGATTTGGATATTTTTTTATAACCCAACCCTGACTAGTACTTCTCAACAACTTTGTCCCTGACTTGTTTGGAGAGCTCCTTGGTCTTCATGGTGTGATGCCTCTTGCTTAGTGGTGTTGCAGCCTCTGGGACCTTTCAGAAAAGGTGTGTTTATACTGAAAGATCATGTGACACTTAGATTACACACAGGTGGACTTCATTTCACTAATTATGTTACTTCTGAAGGTAATTGGTTGCACCAGAACTTTTGAGGGGCTTCATAGCAAAGGGGGTGAATACATATGCACATGCCAATTTCCAGATTTTTATTTTTAAAAATAATTTTTTATATATATTTTTTTCTCATTTCACTTCACCAACTTAGACTATTTTGTGCAGATCCATCACATAAAATTCAGATTAAAAAAACATTTAAATTACAGGTTGTAATGTAACAAAATAAGTAACAAGCAAAGGGGGGTGAATACTTTTGCAAGGCACTGTATATATAATTTCTGACTCATTAAGGACTAATCTTAGATTTCTAAGGGATTTCTGTACACAATTAAATGCCCTTGTCAGGTTTGACATTGCCTGTTCCATGAATGGAGCACAATTTACTGTTATATAGGCTACACGTTACAGAAGAAGTTGTTTTCTCTTGGTCCACTAGATGTCAGACTTCACATATGCATGTTATGATGATGCACAGTGTGTGTTTTTTATGTTGGTCTGTCTTACTCTTATCACAAAATATTAGGTCAAAAATATGTCCAAGGTAAAGCGTATCATTATTATATTATTACTTCTGCTTCTGTACCTTGGTGTACATTTACGACTAGACACCAATATACAACTACACACCATTTTTTATGTTTATGGTAACAAGTAGAAAGAGAAGCCTCCAGCCATGTGCTGCTTTGCTTTTTTTGCCCATACAGCATAGAACAAAACAACAATTGGCTCAGCATGAATCTAACTCATAACAATGACGGATGATGAAGATATGACCTGAAACCCATTGAAAAATGAAGCCTGTTTTTTTATTCAAAGAATTGTTCCTGTTTTCATACAACCTTCTCAACTGTAATTAACTGACAATCTCTCTTGAGAAATATTAAATTAATAGAATTCCTAGGTTCACATGAAGTTTAATAAAACTATATTTATATCTTCAAAATTTGTTTAGCCCCTGAGAAGTACAGCAAATATTACAATTGAGGAGATGGGATGATCCCCAAGCAAAATAACAAGCACTACATGCTGGCATGGAAATAGGCATTTCAGGAATTTTGCATCTGATCCCAGTGTGGATTAGCATTGTTTTATCATAGAGCTTTAGCAACTTTAAAGCTGTTAGTCTAGTCAGTTATCTCATTACAGCAATAGAAGCCTATTTGTGGTTAGGGTAAGTTATGATATCAGTTATTTGGGGTTTTACAATATGTTTTTCAATTGGTTCTGTTTTCTTTGAGTAGATGTTTGTATGTATTTAAAGAGATATAGGGGATTAATACAAGATTGTGATAATAAGACATTCATTTGTCTATTAATCACAATTGCAATTTTAGACTGGAATTGTACATCAATTACGACAGGTAACATTTCCTTTATCAGGAATAGGTTATCAATTTGTCTTAAAACCAGAATCTTATTTATTGATCCTTAATCACTTAAATAATGATGAACAACTCTTTAGCAACAATTGATTGCCATTATACCTAAATCCATCCCTCTCTCCCCCTCGCTCCTTATCACATGAGATTCAATCATTTGAAACCTGTGAAGTACACACCTTACAAGGCAAAGCTTGCACTCCCTGTCTGCTCCGACAAGTTAAAAAAACAGTGGTATGCTGAAAATTTTTGGAAGGAAAGATAGATGCATGTAGCAGGCAAGAGTTGAATCCGTGCTGAATGCCAGTCCTCTGAATAGCAGACCTGAATAACCAACAGTAACACGCACAGTCCCATTTACACCTACACATTTTGAAATTGAAAAGATGTCAGTGAATGGGATGAAAAGTTTCTAAAATAGGAGTGTGGTAGAGTAGGCCACCGAAAAAAATGCATGAGGTAGATGTACTGAATATATCTGTTTAATCTAGTGAAGGTTGTAAAATGAAGGGTTTTCCTGTGGTTGTTTTCATTATCTTACCACACTACAGCTTTATTTGGCCCCATAACAATAACTTAAATAAGGGCTGGGTCCAGGGATGGTAGATAGTAGGTTTATGACAGCAATGAGAACGTGATAAAATCATCATATGCATGTACAACAAAGCTCTTGAACTTCAATGCTCATTTCAAGCTTGCCAATGCATACAAGTTTAGGCAAGAATTGACCATAGAGCATTGTTCCCAGAATTCTTGAGGCTTATCAATGTGCTTTCTGGTAAACTTGAGATAATTATTTGTGTTATTTATAGTGAGCAGTGTTCTCCACCTTGCTAGGCTTTCATGAACAGTGTTGGGCAATACTGAGTAATATATTACTGTAATATTATTACTTTCCCCAGTAATGAGTAGTGTAAAGGATTACAATTTCCAAAACAATAATTATAATACAGTTACTAATCCAAGTAACGCTGAGTTACTTAAAAAAAATTGTTTTGTCCTAGATAGATAATCTTATGATGACGTTTTTATGCGTGGCAGGTCAGGGTAGGTCACGTAGGCTACTAGCAGAGACATTTTTTGCAGCTGCCAGTTGTCTAAAGTTCAAACTCAGATGGCTGAGAGATGAGGGTAGGAGAGAGCTTGTGACAGCAGTGTCACACAAACTGCTAAACTGTATGATGAAGTTAGCACTGCTCTGAGGTGAGTGTCACTGCTTCCAATATGAGACCAGGCACTATGACATGTTACATTACATTTTCCTAATGTTATCGAAATCAACATATAATTGATATTTAACGTTACATGGCAGACACTGCAGGTTTTTAGCTAGATTTGGAGCTCACACAATGAGATTCATGAACAGTGTTGGGCAATATGCTTGTTCAAATTACACCGGAATGGTCTTGCTTTTGCTCAAAACAGCGCAGGGCAGGGAAAAATAATTATCCAATGAGAAAGATGCATGGAGGCAGTGAGAATTTGTCATGCAATTAAATAAATGGTTAAAACGGAAAACAACCAATGCCTTGAGATGGCAACTTTGATTTAGGTTGTCTTCCCGAACAGAGCCAGCGATTTTGTCTCTTAATTCGTCAGTGCACAATGAACAGAGATATCATTGTAATTTACCTTGTCAATATTTTAAGTAATGGACTATTTTAGGTCAGGGAGGTATGGGGTTGACTAGGGAAAGTAATATAGTAATGTAACGAGTAATGTAACTAATTACTTTTGATGCCAAGTAATAAGTAAAGTAATTGCATTGATTTTTAAAGGAGTAATAAGTAAATAGTAAATTATTACAAATCCTGAGTAACTTGCCCAACACTGTTCATGAATCTAATTTTTGCCAAGTGTCGCTCAGATGGTGGAGTCATACACAGATCTAGGTTTTCTTTATTATTTGCTAGACAATTTTGGTAGAGTCATTTTGTGAGAAGGAAGGAAGACTTTAGCCTTATGATAATTCCTGCTGTTTTTCGCAAGTGTTCAGAATCACATGGTTCTGAAGTAGTCGTGCCGGCAGCCTAACTAAAATACTTACGTTCTTGTGTTCTAAACTTCGGATTGAACACATTTTTTTGTGTTCAGTTGAGTAAGTGCTTAAGGTAATGCTACTTTTCTTAAGAGTTACTGTAAGCTATATTTAAAGCAAAAACATAAATCAAATATAGCTGTGATGGCAGCTATGACCGGGCTCTATGCTATGGCACTTCATGGCACACTGCTATGATTCATAACAGGCAATTGGGACAACAAGATAGCAATGACATGACAGTGCCATGAGAAATGGCATTTGACAGTTTTATGGTATTGACAAGCCATATGCTGTTAGCTAAGCTTTGTCAATGTTAATAATAGTGTAAATTATGTAATGGAATGTCCAAATCCTTCTTGTCCATGTTGTACTTGCCCTACTATTTCCGTATGTTTAAGGCCTGCTTTTGCCTGCAGTATTGCCTCTTTTGGATTCCATTTCCGTCCTGTTGCTAAAGTGGGTGCCACTTTTCTTACAACACTATCTCGGGATCTAAGTGTCATTTCTATCTAGCTTTAGTGCACTTAAATTCCTCTGTAAGCCCGGTAAGCAGCAGCTCCAGAGCACCTTTCCCATAAAGAGCCAGGCTACTAAGACACTGTGGCACCTCTAGTCATTTCCTAGCATAAAACCTGACTCTTCTTTCCCATAGAGAGCAAGGCTACTAAGACATCGTGGACACCCAAACCATTTCCTAGCATAAAAGCTGACTCTTTTTTCTAGCTTTTCAACTTTAGGGATGGGTATATCAAATTGTCAATGGTCACGAGCCGGGGTAGAAAGTCCAAACTGTAGGCAAACCATAGTTTTAGCTTTCCTGGCAACACTGACTTCATAATGCTTTCTAGGTCTCTGTTCAATTCAATGCTTAATTCCTCCTCGTGCACTGAGTCTTTAAGGGCAGTATTGTACCATTTTCCGTGACTTAACAGGCTTTTCGATCACGGTCGGAATTGGATCCTCATCTATGAAGACTATTTTGTTGCACATTTTTCCCTTAACAACTCATATGCTTCTGGATTTGCTTGGTTTTATTTTCATTCTAGCCCATTTAAGGTTATCATTAAGTTTGCATATTAGTCTTTTAGTACAAGTAGCAGTTGTTGTCAGTATTGACATATCATCCATATATGCTCGAATTGGAGGGAGGCGTAATCCTGCCCTTAACTTTAGCCCACCGACGACCCATTTTGATGCTCGGATTACTACTTCCATGGCCATAGTTCAGTCAGACAAGCTCTTCGTCTTTAAAGCATTTATTAAATTTGATTTATACATCAAATTTGGCATGGTTGGGTCTGCTACCAGTGGCGGCTGGTGAAAAATAGTCTAGGTGGAGCTGTACCATATTCAGTCAGCTTCACAAATACAATTAAACACTAACTGTGACACCAGTGTTCTGCTAAATAGTCAGTATTTATTAAATGCCAATATTAAACATGTGAGGCATTCTGACACAAAAACATCTTACTAAAGTCAACTACAAAAACAAATGGGGTCTGGCATCTTATTTTTTTGGCCATTCTGTCATTCTGAGTGACAAACCTATAAATTACTTAATTATTAAAGTCATGGATGCATTAGATTAGTTTTTTCTCCACAGAGAGCATAGCCAGAACATTCAGGCGTTCATGTGTCATGTTCTTCCTTAGGTGGGTCTTAATCATCTTCAACATAAAGTGTGTCAGCTTCCATTAAAGATTCTCACACAAAACGTTGAGTGCATGCATTTTATTGCATAATCGTCGGGCAAAGATTTAAACATACAGATGGTCAAGGATAAGGCATAGTATTCGACACTACAGCTCCGTCTTCGCCACATTTATCAAGGGTAGTGTCAAATTAAACAATGTGATCTGATAGCTTTACAGACATAACGTTACTAACGCTAATAAATCCACATCACAACCCATTTCCTCAATGCAAAAGTACAACTGACTAGCTAGCATATCAAAAACACATTGCAAAAAGTACACAGTAAATATACATAAACATATTACACATACTAGGCAGGACAAACGTGTTTTCAGGTTTTTTTTAAATCAAGTGATTAAACAGTGAATGCTCCAAATTTGTGTTACTTACTAAACGTTTATTAATAAAAACAAATTCATAAATTTTCCGTTGATCTAAAAGTGACAGTTTGAGTGTCGAAAAAAGGTTTTTAATTTTACCGAGTTGATACCTCGGTGTAGCCAAGCGGTGTCTTCAGAAAGCTCGAACCTCCTATGGCCAACTTTGACATCAGTTTACTTCTTTGTATGGGAAAAATAATGTATATATTGCCACAGATACTTGGAAAAACTAACTGCCTTTACAGTTACATGGTCGTTTACCTAAATTAAGGCTAAAATATTAAATACGTGTATGCTGAAAACCGCTAACGTGTCAAACAACTTGGCTTTATTATGACGCAGCCCTATAGGCTACTAAAATTCTACGGCTCCGAACCAAGGTACTGCTTGCAATTGCGTTTGTACACGCATAATCAGTGCCAGATAATCACCGGGTCGAAAACACATTTCAAAACATCTCTTGTAAAATGTAGGTCCCATTGCAAGATCATTGCTCAGTATTATTTGTACATATCTGCTTATTTAGCCTATAAAGCGGTAACAAACAGGCATATTCTCTCGTTGAAATACTATCATTTTTCCTGCCTCCCCCCACAGTTCTCGCCCAATCGATCCTGCAAAAGGCAAAGCCCTCTGCCCAACAAACTTCTATAATTTATCCTGATGATGATCTGGATCTTTTAGCTACTGTATGTAATTCCACACGACTTTTGGAAGCAGGCTAGCTGATCTCCTCATTTCTGCAGTCTGCTCTGCAAACTTAAACAAGACAATAAATTGATCAATAAATACACCTTGTTTTCTTAACGCACTGATTTTTCATGCATGCTTAAATAACATCTGTGGTCACAAATACGGCATGCATGTCACTCGCAATCTTTAAAGAAACCAAGGCTTCGGTAGACATAACAAACAGAACATGAAAGGAAAGGTCCAACTTTTCTGATGACAATTGATAGGATTGCTTATCATGCACATTTAGTTCTTTATTAGCAGAAGTATTTTAAATGAAACTTTTTCAAATCCGCTAGGTACATTAATATAGCTTTAACAAATGAATTACCTTGATACTTAAAATGACCCCGCAACATTAATGTAACAACTAGCTTGGCACATACAACGTTCCCAATGCATCACTTACATTCCCAACAAATTGACAACTAAAGTTTAAATATAATGCGTTAGGCTATAGGCCTATGTAATCGTAGCCAAACTGACTGACATAAACATACATAGAACTTAAAAAATGTCTCGCTTTATGGATTTCAATCAACGCGACTGAATTCTAAACAAAACTAAAACAAACTAGCTAGCAAGCTAGTAGTAATGCTTGCTACAGGCACAGACGCATCCTTTCAATTTCTACTGAAATAATCAACAGTTAATATTTTCCCGGACATGCTGTTAGGTCATAACAAAATTCAGAAAAACCAATGAACACATACACTGAGATTATGTCTCTCTATATTGTTTTCCTGTCGCAAACCAAATGAAATTAGTCAGAAAGTGGAGAAAGGTATCACTCTAACCGCTGTCCGGGCACAAGTGAAGTACTTCAAAGCATCAAATGTATCACATGCTTTGAGGGGGCGGATCTCTAATTTCCACGAAGCGATTGATCTGATATTTGGCTCACTCCTCAATGAGACCTCCTTCTATGTCCTGTGAAAAGCTGTCAAGCGACGGATGCATTTTGGGGTAGTAGCAACACAATTAAAGTATTGAAACACATTTTAGGTCATTTATATATGACCGATTGGAGCCGTTGCTCAAGGTCAGGTCCCGAGGGGGGTTCTCCTGAAAATGAGTCGAAGTTTGACCGTTTAATATTATGGGAAGGGACCGGAAATGTGGCTTAAACGCTAGGGGCACACCATTTTTGACTGGCAGTTTTTATCTAAAAAAGGCAGATTTTAACTAAGTTCAGCATCTACCACCGTGCAGTGGTGAGTTTTAAAATTACAACTGATGTTATAGCGGTAGAAATATGGAAAGATTGAATATCAGTGGCTTAAGGATATGTGCTTAAACTAATTCATCAATCGTTTGATATTAAATAAAACATATGTTTTTGTATTGAACTGCTTAAAGTTAAGGATTTTTTCGAGTAAGAACAAAACCTACGCTATTTGGAAGCTAACTGTGAATTAGCAAGAGCTGTATAGATATTAACACTTATATGTTGTGAAACTAAGTTCTCCTCTTGAATGACTTAAAAGACTCAGACCAACAAAAACGTTATATTTGTGTTGATTCAAACAGTTTGAAAACACTACACTGCGCGATTTTCTACACCGCTGCGAGAATGTGCTGTCGTTGGTTACATTGGAGCTGTTACGGTTGTCTAGCCTACACATACCTGGCAAAGATTTAAACATACAGATGGTCAAGGATAAAACACGGTATTTGACACCATCTCCTACACGTAAAAATAACAGTCATAACTTTGTTTAAACCATACACTTGAACCATTTTGCTCTTGTTAGCGAACATTCTAGGTCGTGGTTAATTAGCTTCCATACATTCAACAAAACAAAACAAGCTAAATATGTTTACAGTTGTATGACTGGCCTACAATGTTAACCACGTACATTCATAGGGCACTTTTGTTAAGGATAAAACAATTGCTTACATGTATTGTGTGCTGTGTATTAAAAGTGCTAATCTTGCACACTCTGTTCTGTTAATTGTCTCATTGTTACAATCTCTGTAGACTCTCTCCCCCTCCCTTACAACGCACTCATTTTCTGGTACAACAGCTCATGACTGGACCCCGAGGAGTGCCACGAGGCTTAGGACTAAGCCTGCGCACCAACAAGGGAGAGTCAAAAGTCTAAAACCTATGACATCTCTCCACCCAGTTGTCTTATGATCTTGTATTGTATCACTGTATAAAAGGAGGGCGCACCCCTCCCAATGTGTGGCATTCGGTATACTGGGACGGTGTGTGTGTAGGACAGCAGACGGTTTAAGCAGGGTGTCAACCTTTGATATCATTGTATTTTGTCACCATTTGATATCATTGTGTTCTTGACTTCATTATTCTGTATTGATTAAAGCTTGCTATTGCTCATACCTCTGGTCCTGTCGTCTCTCAGAACTGCGGGACACAACAAAATTTGACCCTCGTGATCACGCAGGCTCTGGAGGGAGAGGAGGACAGGACGGTGAATAGGAGAAGGCGAACCTCCGGAGTTTCTTCCGGACACTCATAGAACCACGGTATACAAATAAGGTAAGCAGGACCTGTTGTTTTTAAAACCAAATACTGCCTAGGTAGAAATAGGACCGTTAGAGTATAAGTGTGTGGAGGAGACAAAAGAGGTAAGCTGAATTTAATAGTGATGTATGCAGGTTAAGTGGCCTTAAGAAATCAGTAGATTGTCTTTAAAAGCTGTGCAGGTTAAGTGGCCTTAAGAAATCAGTAGATCGTCTTTAAAAGCTGTGCAGGTTAAGTGGCCTTAAGAAATCAGTAGATTGTCTTTAAAAACTTTAGTGGGTTGAGTGGCCTAGAATAGATTCGAGAGAATTGTGTTCTGAAAGCTCTGTTGAAGTGTTATATACATGTACTAAGAAAGAAAGGGGAAGTTGAGACGTGGTGCGGATGCACGGAGAATAAGAGAAGAAAATAGGTAGTGATTTACGGAGGAGATTAAGTGGGTGAATAGTGCATAGACGCCGGTCAGTAAACATGAATAATACAGAATTACCCACTAATGTGGGCGAGCTGTGCACCGTATTGTTCGCGGCCATTGAGTCCTGCCATACGTCTGAAGTACGCGCTGGGATACTTAAACGCGTGAAGAAACGATGGGGTGTGTGGGAAGATAGAAAGGCAATGCCAAAATCTGACATGGCCCCCCTGCCCACCAATTCGGCTATGAACAGCCTGATTGTGACCGAGAAAGCACTCCAGGCTGAACCTGACACCGCCTGGATTAGATCAGGAAAAAGCGGATGGGGGCTTAAACATACTAAATATAAAAAAGCGTGTAATAATGTCATAGTCGTAGAGAAAATGTGCAGCATAATAAAAGTGCTTTTAGATAAACCAAACAGCAGACGTGCGGTTCAGGCACCCTTGTCAGTGGAAACTGCAAAACAGAAAGAGGTAAACAAATTGCATCCACCCAGACCCGAAGAGGCGGCAACTCTTGCCTCAGCCCCACCCCCACCTTACTTGAAGGGGGGAGCTTCTGCTCCTTCCTACTCCCCATATAATCCGCTCACGTCTCCCCCTGCTGTTCAAGCACCGGTACTCACCGTGAAAAAAGGCAAACTGCAAGTGGAGGATAGTGAGAGAGAGGCCCGACAGCGAGGAATGGAACTGAGATTAGACACGCAACATCGGTTGTTGGCTGAATTGTCCTCATTGGTGATGCATCATGTGGAAATGCGTAGCCAAACTATCAGAGATGAAGACGAGGAATCTTTTCCAGGTGCTTCTACTGGCACTGAATTCCAACCACTCCCACTTGACCATTCTCGCCAACACCAACGTTCAGAGTCTCCTTCACCCGCTCGGTCCCCACAGCCCAGGCACACATCTTCTCCCAACCTGGTAGAAGTATCGGGAAACTGCACTGGCCAAGTGAAAGGGCACAACACTCGAGAGTCCAGCGAGCAGTCGTACGCGACCCCAGGGGACCTCCCAGCCAATCATTCCAGCCTTGAACTCGGGTGATTACACCCCTGGCCCAGACCAAGTACATCATCAGATGGTGGGCCAGTGCCCCCTCCGGGTAGATAATGCACATCGTGCAGTATATCAACCATGGGCGTTCCGGGACATGGATAGCCTTTGCGCTAAGCTACCACCCTTGACCAACAGGGCTACACCTTGGATCCGCATCTTTGAGAGTTTAACTGCTGGCGATGTTTTGTGTGTAGGCGATCTTAGGGCTTTACTCGCCCGTGTAGAGGGAACACATGCCTGCACCTCCCTGATGGGACATGCTCAGGTTGATCATCTGCCAGACACCACACCGCTCAACACAGTCAGAAGCAACGTGTGGAAAGCTCTAAGACATAGCTATAAGTCCCACACCACCGCCGCTTCTCTGCAAACACTTCAGGCAAAAGGTCGAGAGGGCCTGTGCGAATACTTGAGGCAAGCCTCAGACATGTGGGAGGAGGGTACTGGTGCTCGTCCAGACAACTCTCAGGGTACTATGCAGTTATGCCGTCACCAGATAGCGAAGGGACTCCCCGAAAAGGTCAGAAAGCAACTAGAGGATGTCGTGGGCCTGTGTGGTAAGCCAGAACACGAGTTCAGAGAGCATCTCGCTCATTATTGTTCCAAACACCAAGACGAGAATCAGGAGCAGGGAAACACGGAAAAAGCCCTGACCATGCGCCTCCTAAAAGCCCAAGTCCAAAAGGAAGAGGCAGAAGTGAATAAAACAAGGCTGGGAAAGCCCCCCGACAAATGCCAGTCACCGACATGTCTGCCATGGTGCAGCGGGCAGTGACTGCGGCCTTGGCACAAGCTTAGCCCTTGACTGGCCCAGTCCAGCAGGCTGCCCCCTACTATCCACCCGCTCAACGGGAGGGTAGAGGGGGTGGCCGAGGAAGAGCAAGGCAAACTGCGTGCTTCCTGTGTAAAAGGGAGGGCCATTGGCTGCGGGACTGCCCGCTGCTCCCATCCTCTGTGGCAGGGGCACACAGAGTCGCCCCAGTGGAAAGAGGAGTACCCGCCACCGGACACAGAGCAAGTCACGTTCCAACCCAAGACCCTGGTGCTCCCCATCAAATGGTCTCCACCGCTGCACCATGGGCCCCAGGAGACGAGTTCAACCCTGAATCTGAAGAAGGTGGCATTGTTAATGCCGTCCTTTTCCAGAAGGAGGGTGGGGAGAGAAGACCATTAATGTATTACAGCTCAAAACTTGATAGTGTAGAGTTGGGACAGACTGGCTGTGCAAGACATCTAGCAGCCATCACCAAGGCAGTGGAGAAAACGGGACACATAGTGATGTGCCACACACTCAACGTCAACACCATGCATGGTGTCATGGCGTTCCTGACTTTAAGAGCTTTTACTTTTTCCACGGCCATGAAAATTTTAATTTCAGCAACTTTGTGCCAATCACACTTTACCTTTATTTCTGGTGGCGTAAACATGGCAACAGGAATGACCACCACTGAGCACCTACCACATGATTGTGAGGCATTGGCAAGAAAAGACATAAAGCTGAGGCTGGATCTCTCCCCCACCCCGTAACCGGACCCGAACATGACGTTGTACACCGATGGCTGCTGTTACAAAGGAAAAGATGGAAATGTGGCCTCCTTTGCCGTGGTTGAGAGCAGAGGAGAACGTATGGCTACTATCGACGCAGGCACCATACCACAACCAGCATCAGCACAACTGGCTGAAATCATGGCTTTAACACGAGCCCTGGAATTGGCTGAAGGAAAAACGGTCAACATCTTTACCGACTCGGCATATGGGCACGGGGCCATCCATGTCGATGGCCCCCAATGGATCAGAAGAGGTTTTCTCACATCGGCTAATACACCTGTAAAACATGCTGAACACCTACAAAGACTTATGAGGGCAGTGGAATTGCCTACGGCTGTGGCCGTCATGAAATGCAAGGGTCATCAGAGAATGAACTCAGACACATCCAGAGGAAATGACCCAGCAGACGCAGCTGCAAAGAAAGCAGGAGGCTACGTAGGACAAATGGTCCAGATGGCACACGCAGATCTACCCTCATTAACAGAAGAAGACCTCCGAGCTCTCCAGGAGAAGGGAGGCCCTTGGGAACACAACCAATGGCTGCTCCAGGGAGCGATAAAAGGTCCGGATGGACTTTGGAGGTCCCAACAAGGAAAAATGGTCGCGCCAGCGGATCTGTGCCAACTGTTAATACAACAGGCACATGGACCAACTCACATCAGTCGGAAAGCGACACAGGCCTCAGTTGAAGTCTCGTGGTGGCACCCATTCCTGAAAGCCCTGGTTGAAAACTACATCACAGACTGCAACACATGCAACTTACAAAACTCAGCACGACCTGTCAAGTGCCCAACGGGACGATTCCCAGTACCTAACGCACCATTCAAAGAAATAGTAATTGATTTCACTGACATGGGCGCTGAAAACCACACGCAAGGGTATAGGTATTTGTTAGTCATGGTAGACCGATTCACCAAGTGGGTGGAAGCGATCCCCACCAGACGGGAGGACTCACAGACGGTGATCAAGTGGTTAAAAAACTAGCTCATACCAAGTGCAACTAATTTAAGTCCTCATGAGCTGATGACAGGGCGACCCATGCCAGGTCCACCCAGAGAGGCTGGGTTGGGACCCTCGTTGGACATGTTTCAGGTAGAGGTTGATGACTACATGAGAGCATTGACTGATCTTATACGAGTGTTGTCTACACAGGTTGAACGCGTGGGAGAGCCACTGACACCGGCTCCTGAGGACCATCCTGCTCCAGTAAAGGTTGGTGATTGGGTGAGGATCAAAGTTCATAAAAGAAAGTGGACTGATCCTGGGTGGACTGGCCCGTGGGAAGTAGAAGTGACTTCGCACGCGGTACAGGTAAAAGGAAAAGCAGGAGCCAATTGGCACCACCTTACACATTGTGCACCCTCTGAACCACCTTCCCGCACGTTACGGGAAGTAAGAACCGATTTAAGGTCTGTGGCTGCGCCAATTACTCCATTAGAAAACAAGCCATGAGACCCCTGTATCACCCCCTCGTTAGGAGGGGCCCATATAGGTTTTATTGAGGTAGCAAAAAAGGTGTTGGTGCAGTCGTTGTTCATTAATTATGTGCATTATAATATGCAATGCTTGGCTAACTTCATTAGGGACGCAATTGCTGGGTTGACCAAACAGCTGGCCCGGATGGCTCTCGATATGCTGCTTGCAGAAAAGGGGGGGTGTCTGCTCTATGTCTGGCGCCTCATACTGTATTTTCATTCCCATTAACACCGCCCCTGACGGGTCCGTTACAAGGGCCCTGGTTGGTCTGCGTACTCTCTCTGAGCAGATGGCTGCCGACTCAGGGGTAGACAATCCTGTGTCAGAGTGGATGACTCGCATGTTTGGCAAGTGGTCCACGATGCTCACTTCCCTGCAGATTTCCATCATATTAGTGGCTGCGGTGTTGGTTATGTGTGGCTGTTGCTGTATTCCCTGAATTCGTACTCTCACTACCCGCTTAATTGTTACCACTCTTGCAAAGGAGGGTGACCCCGTGGCTCAAATGCCGCTTTTAATGTCCGGGGAAGGTCCGGAATGGTTCCCGTCCGATGAGGACGAGGAAGCGCTCTAAGTGGTGTTATACCTTAAAAAGGTATAAAAGGAGGGTATCTCTTGAAAGCGCTTCCTCATCTTCCGGCTTGCATTACTTCTGTTACTTTGATTGTATCACACCTCTAGAGGTGTGAAAGGAGGGATTTGTTAAGGTTAAAACAATTGCTTACATGTTTTGTGTGCTGTGTATTTAAAGGGCTAATCTTGCACACTCTGTTCTGTTCAAGGTCTTCTTGTACACTGTTCTGTTAATTGTCTCTGTCACAATTTCTGTAGACTCTCCCCCTCCCTTACAACGCACTCATTTTCTGGTACAACACCTCATGACTGGACCCCGAGGAGTGCCATGAGGCTTAGGACTAAGCCTGCGCACCAACAAGGGAGAGTCAAAAGTCTAAAACCAATGACATCTCTCCACCCAGTTGTCTTATGATCTTGTATTGTGTCACTGCATAAAAGGAGGGCGCACCCCTCCCAATGTGTGGCATTCGGTAAACTGGGACGGTGTGTGTGTAGGACAGCAGACTGGTGTAGGCGGGGTGTCACCCTTTGATATCATTGTATTTTGTCACCATTTGATATCATTGTGTTCTTGACTTCATTATTCTGTATTGATTAAAGCTTGCTATTGCTCATACCTCTGGTCCTGTCGTCTCTCAGAACTGCAGGACACGACACTTTGCATAGTTGATCAGACTTGTATGGGGATTATAACGTTATTACAAAAAAAAAGGAGATAAAATCGAGGTAGCAGGCGCCAGACATCCTGGGTCTTCCATCTGCGTTCATCATGGTCTTCTTCTCTCTGGATCCTATGGCAGATTACAAAACCAACTTTCTCTACCTCAGGCGGACTCTGATTAGGGCAGTAAACTTACAGCCCTTCTGGCAGCAGATTCGAGGGCGCTTATTGGCTAAATTTATGTTGCCACTGTTGTTATGTGCATTTCTTCGGTCAGCCATTGGCTGGTGCTGCGCACTGAATGTGCTGTTTTTCTACTGCCCCTGAAGCGATAGTTTAGAGAAAGAGGATGAACCATATACATCAGTACGTCTATGGGATGAACAGTCATCTAATTTGACCCCAAATATAATGATTTATATTTCATTTATTACACGTTTTTGTGCATTTTAAAAACACATACATGCTTAAAATAAGTAATTATTGTTTAAAAAAAAAAAAAAAAAAAAAAAAAAAAAACCTGGGAGAGCCAGGGAGGGCTGTGCCCTTCTGCCCTCTGTTGGTGAGCCGCCACTGTCTGCTACATATTGCCACTCCCTGCTTCATATATCCGGTACATCATCCGGAGACAGGGAGCACTCATACTTCGACGATCCTCCTTTTGAAAAGATTAGCACAACAGATTAGCAGCACAGAATAGTAGAACAGAATGGCAGAACAGAGTGGCAGACCCAGGCGGTAGTTGGGGTGGAGGTGGGAAGAATCATCATTCCCTTGTTGATGCACCGTATTAGTGATTGCCAGATATTTAAATAGTCTCCCCCACTTCCTTGATCGGAGCAGATTGAGTACGGGTTTGTGTGTGATTGGTTTGTGCGGTAGTGCGCATTATGAGTTCTCATCATAGGCCAGACTCCGAGCTGACTGCCTGAACTTCAGCTAACGCTCCATTTTAGTCAGACAAGCTCTTCGTCTTTAAAGCATTTATTAAATTTGATTTATACGTCAAATTTGGCATTGTTGGGTTTGCTACATATTGCCGCTCCCTGCTTCATATATCCGGTACGTCATCCGGAGACAGGGAGCACTCATACTTAGATTCCCAACCTGCAGACTCAACCAGCCTACTATATGAAACTGAGTTATATGATTCGATACCGTCAATCTTTTAATTTGCACTGACACGGGTGAAATTCCTTTTCTCTACCGGCACTTACACAGTTGCAATTCCTTGATCCTTGCTGGCACTTACACGGGTGCCATTCCTTTACTTGCACTAACACGGGTGCAATTCCTTTTTCACTGGCACTTACACGGGTGCTATTCCTCTATCCCTACTTACATTTACACGGGTGCAATTCCTTTAACCTTTACTTGCACTTACACGGGTGCAATTCCTTTAGCTTTAACTTGCACTTACACGGGTGCAATTCCTTTAGCTTTACTTGCACTTACACGGGTGCAATTCCTTAACCCGGGTGCACCCTTCAAATCAAAATCAATCAACCAAAATCAATCAAATGAAATCAATTGTAACGCAATGCATTTACATGCAGGGCGGGCGCACCCTCTCTATCCCTAGTTGCACTTACACGAGTGCAATTCCTGATTCGTATTGGCACTTACACGGGTGCCATTCCTCTATCCCTACTTGCACTGACACGGGTGGAATTCCTTTAGCTTAACTTGCACTTACACAGGTGCAATTCCTTTACTCGGGTGCACCCTTCAAATAAAAAATTAATCAACCAAAATCAATCAAATTAAATCAATTGTAAATCAATGCATTTACATGCAGGGCGGGTCCACCTTCTCTATCCCTACTTGCACTTCCACAGGTGCAATTTCTTGATCCTTGCAGACACTTACACCGGTGCCATTCCTTTTACTTGCACTTACACGGGTGCAATTCCTTTAGTCTTTACTTGCACGGGGGCAATTTCTTTATCATTACTGATTTCAGAGAGCTAGATGATCATTTAATACTTATTTAAATTCGAACACTCTCCAGAACCCCAACACTAAACATGGAGATTAAAATGGACCACCTGATGGAGATACCTCAACGCGACTTCCGGCACTAGTCAGTACTATACCGCCTCTGAACAACCACTGTGATTTGCCCATTTGTTTCCTGCAAGAAAATCAGCTGTGCTTGGCCGAACATACGGTCATAAGCGCTCAAAGTCCATCAGCCCATTTTCATGAGACCGTAGACACGCATAGGTAGGACAACATTATTCACGTTAGTATTTATTAAATCTATTTATTCATCTGTTCCTTATTTATTTGAAACATGTGATTAGACAGTCTGAACATCCGATTCATATTATTTAGTAAACGTTTACGAATAAATATAATTAATAAACTGTCAGTACGTCTAAATCAATAGTGTTAGTGTCGAAAAAGATTTATAATTTTACCGGGTTGATGGGCTACTCCGTGTAGCGAACCACAGCCTTTAAAAGCAAAAGCTCCTATGGTAGGGTGGACAGGTCAAACATTTAGTCATTTGTTTTGTTTTTTATTTTTTTATTATATTATTTCCCTTGTCCAGTAGTTTTGTTTTCTGCAGTCGGAATGTATCTACTGCTCTCCTAGCATGAGATATCTGAAAAAACAGCCCTAATTTAGGTACGTTTAGGACGCTGTGGTGAAAAAAGTATCGATATAGCTAGCTAACGTGAGCTAAACCAAAGGCTAGGCTATTTTTTTTTTGTTTACCTCAGACTCACAGGCTCTCCCTTGCAAACGTTGTTGTTTTGTTTTCACACACAGCTTACTGACAACAGGTGATTACACTTGACACGATCCACGTCCCTTGGACGGGTTCAGTCTTGTTAGATATTAACGTAACGTATCTGCAAGTTTTATAATACGTGTTTACAGTATTGAAGTGTTAGAGACATAACGATGGTGGATCTAACTAACCTCAGCTCAGGCTAAAAGGTCAAGGAGCCTAGTCTAGTAGTCATCGTTACTACCATCCTGAAACGATAGGCATTGAGGTTTACATTTGCATAATATCTCAGCAAGCCCTCTGTTTAATTTTTTTGGGGGGGGAAACCATGACTTTGAACGCTGGACTCAGTAATGACGACCCCTCTAATTACCTGTATCTGGCACAGCCGGCGCCAACCACAGCGCACGAGCTTGAGCTATGGCAAGGCTAATGTGGAACGCACTGTCGGTGAAAGCCCGACCCTGTTGAAGGTAAATTCAAATGGCTGTGATTAGTAATCAATTGAGACCTGAGGGTGTCAGCATGATATATTAGTCTTGATGGAAGGGAGAGGGACAAATGTGAACACTGCGTGAACCATTGTAGGGATACAGTGGAATACATTGTCGGTGATAGACCGGCCTTGTTACAGAAAGATTTATCGATAGTGCCTAGTCAAGTCAACTATAATTGTTTCAAGAAGTAATGCTTCCAGTATTTTCATAAAAAGCGCGAAAAATCTGTGTTAGACCTGCGTGAGTACACTCACATCTCGCACCGACACCACAAATTGGCTGACCACTCCATGCAAAAAGGCAAATCTCGTAAAATGTGTATCTTTGGATTTTCTTCAAAATCACACGAGAGTTGCAAAACATCCTCAGCTTCATTTTGAGACCTGCGTAATCGAGGTACTCTGAACTTTGACCTAGTTATGCCTTTTACAAGTAAAAAAAAAAAATTCTCGATAGAACATTGGAAAAATGCCATAGGTTCCAATGGCTTTTTCAGAACTCGCGTAGCCAACTTCAACCTGAAATATCTCAATGTGTATCTTTTGATTTCAATTAAAATGACATTTTATTAAACTAGAGGCTTTGAATTTTCTTTTAAAGGGACTGAAATAGAGGTGCTCGCATATTCAGACATACAGGTAAAGCTAAGAAGACTTCTAAACTAATTTACAAAAACTTGCCGTTTACCAATCATTATAAAAATGTATCAGTTGAAGGCACGCATGTTCACAACAAGAATACATGATTTGTTTTACATTAAATTAGTTTATCGCCTAGTTATATTAAAATAAACAAGGTGATAGCAGTCGGTGCCGTTTTGTGATTTCGAACGTAAGCTTTACTCTAGCCCTGAACAGGCTCAACCAACATTCTATTCAATTTATTTCCTATGGGTTCGCGCTAGCGTTCTACAGCACGCAGGACCAACTGTCTTTTTTGCGTTCTGACTAAAAATACTGCGTTCTATTGTCCGCCCTACCTATGGCCAACTTTGATATTAGTTTACTCCTTTATCGTGAGAGTAGTCTGGCTGAACAGATTTTAACTTTTGGAATGAGCCTGCCATTGGCGCCGACTGTTTCAGTCGACACCAATCAGATTCATGCAGATTCCTCTCCTTCCGCTATCTGCTTGTTACAGTTTAAGTCCCCGCTGCTACATGCAAAAATATCCAGCTAGCAACCTACACGTGAAAAATGTCCAGTTTCGAAGATTTGGATCGTGTAGTAAGGCGCCTGCTTGGTTTGTTCGGTGAATGGTTGTAAAGACTTACAAAGAATATGTTTAGAACATGCAAATGTTCCGCAAAACAAGTTCCCCTCCGACACTATTTTGCAAGGGAACCGTTGCTGTATTCTGGGTTTATCGCCGCTCAAGTGATGGGTTCTCCATTAATAAAAAAAAAAACTCCATGCTAGGTGCCAGACCTTTCTCCAGCGCAACGAAATGTGGAGATTGGTCTGGCATTGCGAGAGAAATAATGGATATGTTGCTGCAGATGCATTGAAAAGCACAGCATTTGGTCGTTTACCTCAAATAAGTCTACAATATAAAAAAAAAACTTGTACTCTGAAACCGCGAACGTGTCATCAACTTAGCTGCTTTAGTAGCCCATAGCTGCAATCAACAGGCATATTCTCCTTGAAATACTATCGTTTTCCACTCTGCCCAACAAAGTCCCATATTAACTCTATAGACCTAGTAAATGTATAATGATCTGGAATTCTTGTTTTCTCTATGCACTGGCTTTCCATGCATGCATCCTAGGTCACAAATACTGTACATGCCCCTCCAAAGCAATCTGTAAATAAACCAATGCTTTGGTAGACATAATCCAGAAAACAAAATATGGAAGTTCCAGCGTAGTCGAAGCAATCAATACACTACCTCAGCTCTTATCATGCACATTAGTTCTTTAGTAGCATAAGTGTTTTAAAGGAACTTTTCAAAACTCTTCAAAATTAACATAGCCGTAATTGCTTTGACATGACCCCACCACAGTCAAGAATGAAACAACTAGATAGCATTCAGCAGGGTCCATAAAACGTTACCGATGAGCATCTAAAATTACAGTGCCTTGCAAAAGTATTCACCCCCCTTGGCATTTTTCATGTTTTGTTGCCTCACAACCTGGAATTAGAACGGATTGTTTGAAGGTTTGCATCATTTTATCCACAGAACATGCCTACAACTTTGAAGATGTGATTTTTTTTTTTATTGTGAACCAAACAACAAATAGGACAAAATAACAGAAAACTTCAGCGTGCATAACTATTCACCCCCCTAAAGTCAGTACTTTGTAGAGCCACCTTTTACGGCAATTACAGCTGCAAGTCGCTTTGGATAAGTCTCTATGAGCTTGCCACATCTTGCCACTGGGATTTTTGCCCATTCCTCAAGGCAAAACTGCTCCAGCTTTTTCATGTTGGATGGTTTCCGCTTGTGAACAGCAATCTTCAAGACTGACCACAGATTCTCAATTGGATTGAGATCTGGGCTTTGACTAGGCCATTCCAACACATTTAAATGTTTCCCCTTAAACCACTCGAGTGTCGCTTTAGCAGTATGCTTCGGGTCATTGTCCTGCTGGAAGGTGAACCTCCGTCCCAGTCTCAAATCACAGGCAGACTGAAACAGGTTTTGCTCAAGAATATCCCTGTATTTAGCACCATCCATCTTTCCCTCGACTCGAATCAGTTTCCCAGTCCCTGCTGCTGAAAAACATCCCCACAGCATGATGCTGCCACCACCATGTTTCACTGTGGGGATGGTGTTCTTGGGGTGATGGGATGTGTTGGGTTTGCGCCAGACAGCGTTTTCCTTGGTGGCCGAAAAGTTAAATTTTAGTCTCATCTGACCAGAGCACCTTTCTCCATACATTTGGGGAGTCGCCCACATGCCTTTTGGCAAACTCAAAACGTGCCATCTTATTTTTAACACTAAGTAATGGCTTTTTTCTGGCCACTCTTCCATAAAGCCCAGCTCTATGGAGTGTACGGCCTATTGTGGTCCCAATGCGCAGATACACCAGTCTCTGCTGTGGAACTCTGCAGCTCCTTTAGGGTTGCCTTTGGTCTCTGTGCTGCCTCTCTGATTAATGCCCTACTTGCCCGGTCTGTGAGTTTTGGTATGCGGCCCTCTCTTGGCAGGTTTGTTGTGGTACCATGTTCTTTCCATTTGAAGATGATGGATTTGATGGTGGTCCGGGGGATCATCAAAGATTTGGATATTTTTTTATAACCCAACCCTGACTAGTACTTCTCAACAACTTTGTCCCTGACTTGTTTGGAGAGCTCCTTGGTCTTCATTGTGTGATGCCTCTTGCTTAGTGGTGTTGCAGCCTCTGGGACCTTTCAGAAAAGGTGTGTTTATACTGACAGATCATGTGACACTTAGATTACACACAGGTGGACTTCATTTCACTAATTATGTTACTTCTGAAGGTAATTGGTTGCACCAGAACTTTTGAGGGGCTTCATAGCAAAGGGGCTGAATACATATGCACATGCCAATTTCCAGAGTTTTATTTTTAAAAATAATTTTTTATATATTTTTTTTTCTCATTTCACTTCACCAACTTAGACTATTTTGTGCAGATCCATCACATAAAATTCAGATTAAAAAAACATTTAAATTACAGGTTGTAATGTAACAAAATAAGTAACAAGCCAAGGGGGGTGAATACTTTTGCAAGGCACTGTAAATTAGGGGCCTATGTAATAATAGCCAAACTGACTGCCTTTACCATACATAAAACGATGAAAATATAGGTGTCCCGCTTTACAGATTTCAATCAACGCGACCAAAATCCAAACGAAACAAAATTAGATAGCAAGCGGAGAACGGCGTTTGGTTTACCACTCTCCTGAAGAGTAAATACACGAAAACTGAGGGGACAGATCTTCCTCTGCCTAGGATCAATAATGAAAGAATTCAAAATCAAAGTTTGACCGTCAAAATGATGGGAACATGTACTAGGCAATTTAACGTGAAGACCAGGAGCGCAGACTTTTACGTGCCGGGTCCATTAAAAAATGTAGTAGGCCTATTCTACGAAGTCCAGCATCGAACACCAAGCAGAGGTGATTTTAAAATGGCAATATGACGTTATTAACAGCAGGAATATGGAAAGATAGAATTGTCAGCGATTTAAGAATACATGCGCAAACCAGTTCATCAATTGCTTAATATTGAATAATCAATATCAATAATCAAGAACAAAAATATAAGCTATGTGAATTAGCAAGAGCTCCTGAGAAACTAGTTTCACTTTGGAATGACTGAAGACTCAGACTAACAAAACTTTACGTGTGTGTCGATTCAACAGTTTCAAAACGATACACAGTGCAATTATCTTCACTGCTGCTGATTGGATGTGCTCCGGTTTCGACTACGTTGTAGCTGATCGATTTAGAGTAGCCGAAGTGGCCGCGCCAATGCTAAAGAATGCGCAGCACATCTACCGGGGTGCAGTCCACACTCCAGCCACACTCCACCAGGATCTGGACAATGGTTTCCCCTCGGGAGTGATGAACAAGGGCCCGAGGCAACCGCCCCCTGCCGACCATGCAGATAGCAAGACATAGAAAGGAAAGCACAAAATTATAAGCCATCCGAGAAATAACGACAGGCATCCCAACGCACAATTCATCAGATTTAGAACGCTTCAAATCAACCAATTAACGTTACCTATTCCAAAGAATCATCATTTCCTTGTTGATCGTATTAGTATTAGTGATTGCCGGATATTTAAATAGTCTCCCCCACTCCCTTGATCGGAGCAGATTGAGTACGAGTTTGAGTGTAATTGGTTTGTGCGGTAGTGCGCATTATGACGAGTTCTCGTTATAGGCCAGACTCCGAGCTGACTGCCTGAGCTTCAGCTAAGCTCCATTAAATGCCAAGGGTAAGATTGGCATCATGGCCGGATGTACAATGTCCAGACGTTGCCATTCTGTGGTAAATGTCGGTGTATCAAAACACAATTGGAGTTAGGACGATTCTAAGTGACTGACAGGGGCCTTGAAAAAATATTGGAATATTAGGTAATACATATTCAATAGCCTATATTTTATTTACAATGTGCTAATACAATGAACGGCAATAAGTAAACATCAAGAGCCTCTGATTTCCCCCCGCACCCCTCCCTATTTACATGAAATGGTTTGGTCCTGCTTGTCCTGAAACCACGCAAACGATACGGCGCTACTAGGCAGTGAATTAGTGATGGGAAGATCAGTTCATTTTAGTGACTTGGTTCTTTAACTCTCGTTCAGTAAAAAGAACTACGCTTTTTTCGAGTCTTTTCGCTCATTTCGTTCATTGGAAGGGGGGCGGGGGGTAATGCATTTAAACTGACGTGTAATAATCCAAAAATCAATAACAATCACTTATGAACGTAGTCGTAATTTAAGCATGAAGCAGTCACGTTACAAGTGAACAAAGAGCTCAGACCCTAAGGCTCAACTACTACTTTGTTTCCTGATCTCTCGTGCCTATGCAGCTATCACGTGACCAGTGAACGAACGACTCAGGCCAGAAGACCCGGTTCAGGGGTGAACTACTCTTTTTCTCTTTCCTTTACTGAGCCTCTGTGGCTGTCACGTGAAAATTTAACGAACAACTCCAACAACGCGGGTCTCACTAAAAACCTGGTGATTCGAGTCTGTCGTCAATATTAAGGCGTGGTTACAAAAAGAAAAAAACCCAGAAAAATTAAGCACGGTCACCGAACATGCGCAGTTGCGCACATAATGTATTTGAAATCTAAATAACGACTCGTAAGGTACGTTGTAGGCTACTCCTTTTGTAGTACTGCATTTATTTACTTTCTCATAAATAATGTATGTACATAATTAATCTAAAACTGTATTAATTTGTTTTACAGAGACAACGTGTAGTCTACTCCAGACAGTTCCCTTTCCAATTGTAGCCTGCGCAAGACAAGAGCTATCCATATATAATGCTAGTAGTAACATTGAAAGTGTTATTTCAACTCTTATTGAGGGAAACCTTCTCAAGTTTAAAAAGTATGTTAGTTAAATATATATATATACATACATATATATATAATATTTTTACAATGCTGTGCTTATAGTATTTCATAAAGTGCTTAATAATAGCTGTACCTATGACCCAAACACCTGGCTTCAGAGCCCGGTGTTTCATGTAGCAGGGATCTATGCATGTGTACCTGTTCTTATGACCCAAACACCTGGCTTCAGTGCCTGGTATTTCATGTTAGAGGGAACTATGCATGTCCACCTGTACTTATGACCCAAACACCTGGCTTCAGAGCCCGGTGTTTCATGTTACAGTAAACTATGTATGTCTACCTGTACTTATGACCCAAACACCTGGCTTCAGAGCCCAGTGTTTCATATAACAGTAAACTATGTATGTCTACCTGTACTTATGACCCAAACACCTGGCTTCAGAGCTCGGTATTTCGTGTAACAGTAAACTATGTATATCTACCAGTACTTATGACCCAAACACCTGGCTTCAGTGCCCGGTGTTTCAAGTTACAGTGAACTGTGAATGTCTACCTGTACTCATGACCCAAACACCTGGCTTCAGAGTTTCATGTAACAGGGAACTATATATCAGCCTATGCTGAACGAAATTAACGAATGACTCGAACACAACTGTTGTTGCATGCACGACCAAAATGAAAGAATCGCTCAATGAGACTACTCGTTAGTCCCAAGTCATTTTAAAGATTCGTTCAAAATGTACGAATCGTTCATGAACGACACATCACTACAATTAATTGCGACGACGAGTGGTGGAGTGTTGCGCATCATGTCTCAGGATAAAGAAAGGTCTGGCTACCAAAAACGAAAAAGACAGAAAAGAAAGACAGGAGAGAGAGAAGAAAGGGCGACAGTATGTCACCAAATTTTTCGCAAAGAAAGGGGGGTGTAGTCCGTGAGTGGTAGGAATTAACCAGTTAGCTAAGAAACAGGTTACTTTTGATCCCCTAACATAGTTGCTTAATCTTCACAGAGAATTGTGAATGTTTACGTTTGTCTCCTCTTTTAGCCGACATTATTCAATGCAGGCAAATTTTTGGCAAGCTACTCATACTAAATCAGTTTCCCCTGCCCCTCCTTGATGCCGGGCCCAACAGATGTAGATTCAGGCTCAGCAGCCCTGTCTCCCCATCCCCATACCCCTACCTATAAACCAGCCCTATTCCCAACTGAAGAAGGAGGTGAGCAGCCTTTGTGTTGAATGCCAGTTTACATAATTGCAGGGGGTCCGTGGGATTTATTTTTCTTATATATATACAAATCCAAAACTAAAAAACTATACAAAAACTAAAACAGCCTATAGTCTGTATTGGATGCTGGACAGTTTGAAGCAGTAAGTGACTCAGTCTGTAGAAATGACAGCCATGTTACTATAATACCTTTTAGTCATATGGCCAAGGTATGTCTCAATGTCTTTGATGCAGACTGCACTCAAAAAATGAAAACATTGACTTTAATTAAATTTATTTTAACAGGTTCCACGAAATTGTATTAGGTTAGTTAAAAGCAAAAATGGTAAGGTCATCTAAGTTAATGAAATTGCATTGGAGTAATACAATGATTGTGAATTGAGCCAACTTTTTTTTTTAAACTTTGGATCAACAACAGGTATTTAAGCTTACTCAAATTAACTAAATTATGTTGTATGGACTTAAAGAATATATTTAGAGGCTACACATTTTACATTTGTCCTTTTAACATACATCTTATTATTAGTAGTACAGTAATACATTTAAGTTCAATAATTACAAAAATAGGTTTACATCCAATATATTTTTTACTAATTAGTTTGACATAATTATAGTTTGTCAACAGGTTCCACACAAAAAAATTCGGTACACCCAACTTATTCTTAGTTATTTCCTTTATTTACCAACATAGCACTGTTCCAGTTAAAATTCTAGTGCACTAGGTCAAAGAAAATACACTAACATTTTGGCAACATAAGTGTAACGTATATAATTGGAGCTGCAACTATTGGTCAATCGATTAGTTAATTGATAGAAAAATAATTGCCAACTATTTTGAAAAAAAAAAACAAAGCTAAAATTTTCTGGTTCCAGTTTCTTAAATGTGGTTCTTTAGTCCTCTGATGGTAAACTGGTGGTTGAAACAAAATAAAGACACCTATACAAATGTCAGGAAAAGACTAGATTACTAATCAATTAACAGAAGAAAAAAAAAATAATTCTGATCTTTTGTAACAGCATAATAGTCTAACAACCTAACACATCTGCCGCTGTCAACCTTTATTTCAGCATTTGTGCCGGGAAAAAACCTGTAAACATTTTAACGAACATAGAAACCTGTGTTGCAGCATTTTGTTAAAGTAGTGTTTGTTTTTTAAGTTGTCAGCATATGCAAGATGGTCTGACAAGCTAACTTCCTTGCAGTATTAGTATTAAAAAATCTGCAAAATATCCATTCAGTTGTCAACAATTTTGTTACAATATGGTCTATCAATTCAACACAACATTTAACCACTACCACTGAACTACCACTTTTCACTTGTGGTAGTAGTTTTACAAAAGTTTGCCAAAACATTGGTTATATTTTTGAAGTGCAGTTTTTCCCTGCTCTGTCATTTTGTCTACTCCATATAACATTGGTCTGGCAATCGGTTGGCTCATTCATACAATTTGTTCTTGAGCATTTGTACCTTCTTTGAGAGCCTGCAAGCATCCAGTTGAAGGAAGAGCTTCTGAAGTACTTCAAAGAAGAAGCTTTCAGTTCTTGAGGATAACTGAGGTTCAGTGCATATATTACACCCATTAAGAGTGCACAAGCAGAGGCGATGTCCCCCAGGTCACGCAGAACTTCAACACCCTCTATCACTAGTCCAACATCGGCTGGAGGAGTGGTGGCATCAGCTCCCTCAACATTGATGATGTAGATGCCAAGGGTAACTTGTTCAAGCTCCCTCTCAACAGCTGTAGCATTGGAATCCTTTACATACGAGAGAAGGACAGGACAAAACCAAATTAGAAAATCTGCTAAATCCGTTAGATTTCAAATGAGTAGCTTTTGCATTTCAGGTTTCCCTTATATCATAATTTAATGAAAATAGAATGATACTTCAAACAGTGCTTTATTGGAAACACGAGAAATCTAATGCAACACAAAACAACACCAAGTTTTTGTTTACATTTTGTCAACAACTATTCCTAATATTTTACAGGGTAGACACATTCGGAAAAAAACGTGATATAATGCACTCCAGTCAACTTTTAAAATGTGAACATCTACCTGTTACTGACAGATAAATGTTGAAATTCACCAGCCACTCAATAGAAAATTCTAATTTTGTGTCTGAAATCTACCACTTTCATATTTTACCAGCATTTGGCTGGTGCTATTTTTCCCACCCTTACTCCAGTACACCACCACCACCCACTACAACATCAGTAATAAACAAAGTAGAATTATCACCTTTCTGAGAATGCCAGCAAAAACTGAAAATGTATAAGCTTCATAAAAGTAGAATGAATACCAGAGGAACAGGTGTTCCTAATAAAATGCATGGTTAGTATATATATTAGATTTCCCAAAATGTTTAAACAAACTGATTCCACGCAAATTATAAAAAAAAGTAACTAGATTAGTTACAGTTAAGATTTGGTTTAATACTGGTAAAAGCTAAACTATTAAATTTACGAACCAGGTTTTCTTTGAAGAGGATGTTCGGGTCGTCATTTAGGTAGATACAAAGTGCCCTGAGAATGCACTCCCTCCTCTTTTCAACAGTTGCATTCTAAGGAGAGAGGAAAAAAATAAGAAATACTTTAGGACTACACATACACACATACTATACCTCACATTTCTATAAGCATGTGAAATGGCAGACATCTCAACTGTATTGGATAGATAGACATGTTCACAATGACCAATTAATCACCACAAGGACATTAATGGTAACCTTGTCAAACAAGGTTACCACAACTTTATAGATGTCCATGTTCTAAGCAGGGAAGGAAAAAAAACTAAAACATTAAATAATCTTCCTTCTTTATTTTAACATGTCTTTCAGATCCAAAAAATGAACTTTTCAACCCTAATGGATAAGCCTGAAAACAGAGGCCTTATGTTTTAGTGTGGATCAGGGAAATGTCGTATGTCGAGAAGCAAACTTGCTGTTGCTGATTCCAAATGTCAATACATATGATCCCTAAACACAGCTTTAATCACTGATCTGTATTTAAATCGTGAGTTGACTGCAAACAGTGCATTTACAGATGTGACTGTTTACTAGTCCTTATACCTGTCAAAACAGACTAGTCAACATCAACTTATAATTCCACAATAGCTAAACATACTGTACCTGTGTGATAGGGGCCAAGGTTTTTGTAATATTCTTTCCTGCTGCCTCCTTTCTTCCTGAACACTTTGATGAGCTGGGGAGTGTGTTGGTCAAGTTGTGAAAAGAACTTTGAGACAAGGGGAGCTGTAGTGATCCTCACAAATTCAGCTTCGACCTGAAAACATAATGTCCACAAACGACATATTACTGGTAACTACTAAAACATTCAACCTTATAGTAAGACCTATGACATATGTTTTTCTACATTCTGCCATATTTCTAAATTTAGTACAACCTGTATCAGCTCTAAGTACTCAGAAACTTGAACAGAGATGGCCTCACAAGAATTTATGAAAAGCAGACTGTGCTCTAAACAACTCAAGATTGGTTCCTGTGCCATGGTAACATTTTGCATAAAAAGATAAACATTCCAATATACTACTGGAATTCTGGAACTCTTTCACATTAATTATAGAAAATGTAATAAGCACTTTATACCTCTGCCACATTGAACAATCCTGGCCATCTGATCTTGAACTCGGTGATCATAGGCTTGTCTCTGACGACCTCCTGCCTCCTATATGCAAAGGTCTTGGCAATCTTCTCTTTGACAACTTAATCATTATGTCTCTTCTTGACCTCAGATAACAATGCCAATCTTTCACCTTCAAGGCTGTCCTTGGTTTCTCCAGAAGGATAGGGAGGACAAAAATTTACCTCAGCCTTTCTGGGTTTTTTGACATCATAGGCAGGCTGACATCTATCTGCAGGTTTGTGCTTGAGGGAATTAATGCTCAGTTCAGGGCACCCCAACTTGAACTTAATGATTTGGTCAGCCAGGCTTTCCAAGATGTCCGATTTAAGTTTGTGACTGGGGTTCAGAAGAGCTCCAGTTGATATGAAGGCCTGGTTGGCATTTTGAAGTTGCATCTCCACATCATCTGGAAACCCTGGAATTTGGAATTCTGTGGGCCACTGTGATCGAGCAGCGCCTGACTCAGGTGAGGAGAGTAATATTGTGTCAGAAGATGACAAAGATGTTTCTTCCTCACTTTGGTTCAAGTTGGCTTGGTTGCAGTCTGGAGCATCTGACAAGCGGATGATTTTCACCGTGCTCTTGTCTTGGATATCGCTAATTTGGTTAAGGTTAACAAACTCATTGTCAAAGTCACTGTCCATGTAATGGAGTCTAATGTCCTCCTCTATATCAAATTGACGTTTGATTTCGTTCAAAATATCCTCCACAGACTTTGGCAAGCCAGATTCTATGGTCAGTTTTTCCGCATTGTTGGCACCAAGGATAATCCGCAGTTTTACCGGTGCAGCCATCATCCAAATGCTTTAGTCTAAAAAAGACAAAAATACAAGTATAAATTCATTAAATATGTTAGATTAAAAGCATTAAAATTGGAAAGTCAACAACTGGCTTTGATTATAACCAGTGACAAGGAGTTAGTGCATGCACAAAAACACATCACTATACAGTCAAGTGGAAATAAGAGACAGGTTTTAAGTTAGTATTAGGTGCTCATGCTAGTGAGAATTAAGTGCACATTTAATAAGCTATAAATACAGATGTTTACTCACATATTCAACACATGCTTTTGATATAAGGATATCTTTTAAACGTAACCAGTCAAAGGGGCCCAATGAAGTAGTCATGTAACAGATACTTCTCTGCCAGTTTGTCATGTGTTATCAGGAACATTTTGCCAGTTGGACATGGTTGCAGTTCAAAGGCCCGGTAGTGCTCCCTAAACCAAGCCGAGAATGTCCTGGCAATAAAAATCAGTGTATCCTGAAGTACACAGATCCTTATTATCACTCCGAATTCAGGTAGCCCATCAGTAAATCCACAGATGACAATCATTCCCTTTCTATAGTTGATCCCCTTACAATCTACACTTTTAGCCATGTTTACTTCTGCCATGTTTGGGTACATCTGCAGGATAGGCAATGCTAAATCATCTTTTAGCACCTCATGAGGAACTCTTGATACAGTTGAAACTTCAATTACGGGTTTCTTTGGATGTAATGAGTGTAAGTGATAGGCAATCATCAGCTGGTGTTTCCTTGACAGTGTTAGAGCAACAGTCTTGAAACACTTGTGACGAGCAACTTCCTTAAAAAAACTGTGTTTGCCCTCAAACCGCATAGTCCAGACTCCAACTAGAGGACCAAAGCATCGGATCATGTAAGGGCAATGCTCCAAGTAGTGATGTTTTGGCAGATGTTTTAGGTTGGGAAATGCTTCTTGATATTTCTGTCTGTGATCAGAAATTTTGAACTGAAGATATCCAATTCATTCTTTGTCAGCCAATCAAAATTGATTAAAGGCGGGACAAAAAAATAAAAAATAAACTACACAAACGTAAACATTAACGTACTATAGCGATCTCAGAATTCCAAGAGCTGTAAGATCAAACATTAAAATTAAGGGTACTTTTTTAAACATCAGCATATCTTTGTAATTAAGCCAAATTACGTTACTAGTGGACCGGTTCTAGGCTCCACAGTTTGCTACTGGAGTTGAGCCAATGTTAAAACAATTTTTATTTATTAATAATTTAATGTTTACACCTCATTAGATGACCTGATAGTTAGGTCCATTTATTCAATTAAATTTATTCAAACACAAAACTCTGATTTAAAATGAACATAATTCGTTTACATAGATCCAACGTGAGTGGAATGCGTTGCAATAACTACACTTGCTTGAAACACATGCCTTGTCAAGTTACCTTAAAAAAAGTTTGTTCAGTCAATGCAATGTTGTTAAGTTGGTTGAACCTTAAACGACATCATGAGCTGTTGAAGCAAGTCATTGTGGGATATTAGTTATCTACCTGTTTAATGCAACTGTGGCGTATTAGAAAAATAATTGCATTAAACAATTGTTACATTAATATTACATTGGGTGGATGAGAAACATGCGTTGGTGATTCATGTACGTATGATATACATATATAATTTAAATTAGAGTAGCATCATTTAATTGCGTGGAATTTTTTAACAAATTATTTGTTTGGTTTAGATTAACTTAAAATTTTTGCGTTGAACTAACAATACATTTGCGTGGAACCTGACTAAATACATTTCATTAAAGTCAATGTTTAATTTTTTTTGAGTGTGTGCAAAATAATTCATACATTTATTGTATAATTATAATATAATATATAAATGTATTAATTGATATCCAGTGAAATTTGTGATTTAGCAGGGGGTTTGAACACTTTTGCAAGGCGCTATGTATTGCATGTCACATTATCAATAGGGGTTGAGCACCCCTCAAGGACTGATCCTAGAATCGCCCCTGCTCTGACGCAAACAGGTCATGAGCAGGGCTTGAAAGCGGTTCAAGGAACATAAACAAAAAACGGAAATGAACGAAAAAAAGTTATGAACGAAAACAGAATCAGATCAGTTTTTTCTGTTCCGGAACGCAAACGTTAATTAGAAACACACATAACCGGTTAATACCGTTTTATTTTTGGTTCCCTAAAATGTTTCAGAAAGTAAATATGTTTTGCTTCCTATTTTAAAATATATGAAATGTTTGGCTGCCAAAACATCTCTGCGCCGTCGTCAATGTTTCTATCACCTCTCTCTTGGACTCAAATTCAAGAGCACCCTGTCTCAAAAGCAGCGTTGAGTGTTTTGAAGTAGGAATTTCATGGCATTATCAGTGCTCTGTTTCTATAACGCACAATTTCTTGTTTGGAGTTTATTCTCTCCCCTTTGAGATCCTCAGTTAGCCATGAAGTGTTGGAGAACATTCTTTTTGATACATTTCGTGGCCTTAGAGTTATAGAGTTCTATCTGACATTTTTTATAAAATTGAGTTATGTACATACAGTGCATCCGGAAAGTATTCATACCCCTTCACCTTTTCCACATTTTATTATGTTACAGCCTAATTCCAAAATGGATTAAATAAAAAAAAATTCTCAACATTCTACATGCAATACCGCATTTTGACATAGTGATAAAAGTTTTTTATACATTTTTGCAAATGTTGGGAATGAGTCTTTACCCCAAGTGAAGGATTTCAAGTATCTTGGGGTCTTGTTCTCGAGTGAGGGTAAAATGGAACGAGAGATGGGCCGGAGAATTGGAGCAGCGGGTGCGGTGTTGCAGTCGCTCTATCGCACCGTTGTGACGAAGAGAGAGCTGAGCCAGAAGGCAAAGCTCTCAATCTACCGGTCTATCTTCGTTCCTACTCTCACCTATGGTCATGAAGGGTGGGTCATGACCGAAAGAACGAGATCGCGGATACAAGCGGCGGAAATGAGTTTCCTCCGGAGGGTGGCTGGCATCTCCCTTAGGGATAGGGTGAGAAGTTCAGCCATTCGTGAGGGACTCGGAGTAGAGCCGCTGCTTCTTTGCGTAGAAAGGAGCCAGTTGAGGTGGTTCGGGCATCTAGTAAGGATGCCACCTGGCCGCCTCCCTAGGGAGGTGTTCCAGGCACGTCCAGCTGGGCGGAGGCCGCGGGGCAGACCTAGGACCAGGTGGAGGGATTATATCTCCACACTGGCCTGGGAACGCCTTGGAATCCCCCAGTCAGAGCTGGTTAATGTGGCCCGGGAAAGGGAAGTTTGGGATGCCCTGCTTGAACTGCTACCTCCGCGACCCGACCCCGGACAAAGCGGATGACGATGATGATGATGTATTAAAAATAAAAAGATAAAATATCACATGTACATAAGTATTTACACCCTTTGCTGTGACACTCGAAATTGAGCTCAGGGCCATCCCATTTCCACTGATCATCCTTGAGATGTGTCTACAACTTGATTGGAGTCCACCTGTGGTAAATTCAATTGATTGGACATGATTTGGAAAGGTACACACCTGTTTATATAAGGTCCCACAGTTGACAGTGCATGTCAGAGCACGAACCAAGTTATGAAGTCCAAGGAATTGTCTGTAGACCTCCGAGACAGGATTGTATCGAAGCACAGATCTGGGAAGGGTACAAAAACATTTCTGCAGCATTGAAGGTCCCAACGAGCACAGTGGTCTCCATCATTAGCAAATGGAAGAAGTTTTGAACCACCAGGACTCTTCCTAGTGCTGGCCGCCCGGCCAAACTGAGCAATCGGGGGAGAAGGGCCTTGGTCAGAGAGGTGACCAAGAACCCGATGGTCACTCTGACAGAGCTCCAGTGTTCCTCTGTGGAGATGGGAGAACCTTCCAGAAGGACAACCATCTCTGCAGCACTCCACCAATCAGGCCTTTATGGTAGAGTGGCCAGACGGAAGCCACTCCTCAGTAAAAGGCACATGACAGCCCGCATGGAGTTTGCCAAAAGGCACCTAAAGGACTCTCAGACCATGAGAAACAAAATTCTCTGGTCTGATGAAACCAAGATTGAACTCTTTGGCCTGAATGCCAAGCGTCATGTCTGGAGGAAACCAGGCACTGCTCATCACCTGGCCAATACCATCCCTACAGTGAAGCATGGTGGTAGCAGCATCATGCTGTGGGGGTGTTTTTCAGCGGCAGGAAATGGGAGACTAGTCAGGATCAAGGGAAAGATGAATGCAGCAATGTACAGAGAGATCCTTGATGAAAACCTGCTCCAGAGCGCTCTGGACCTCAGACTGGGGCGAAGGTTCACCTTCCAACAGGACAACGACCCTAAGCACACAGCCAAGATAACAAAGGAGTGGCTTCGGGACAAGTCTGTGAATGTCCTTGAGTGGCCCAGCCAGAGCCCAGACTTGAACCCGATTGAACATCTTTGGAGAGATCTGAAAATGGCTGTGCACCGACGCTCCCCATCCAACCTGATGGAGCTTGAGACGATCTGCAAAGAAGAATGGGAGAAACTGCCCCAAAATAGGTGTGCCAAGCTTGTAGCATCATACTCAAGAAGACTTGAGGCTGTAATTGCTGCCAAAGGTGCTTCAACAAAGTATTGAGTAAAGGGTGTGAATACTTATGTACATGTGATATTTTATTTATTTATTTTTAATACATTTGCAAAAAATTCTAAACTTTTTTCACTTTGTCATTATGCGGTATTGTGTGTAGAATGTTGAGAATTTTTTTTTATTTAATCCATTTTGGAATTAGGCTGTAACATAATAAAATGTGGAAAAAGTGAAGGGGTATGAATACTTTCCGGATGCACTGTATGTGAGGCACATGCTGCCGCCATAAAACAAGGTATTCAAAGCAAATCAGAAATGGAGAAATATGAAACATATTTATAAAAGAGATGCAATGCGTGTAGAACGACGAACAGACAGAGAAGATAACAAAAAACTGACTGTCTGTTTTGACCTTGAAAATGTAATATCTTGCCCACGAGCAGAAATATGTTCCTTTTTTTACAAAAGAAAGCTAAACCTTTATAATTTAACTGCCCATTGTTCACAAACCAAAAAGGGATATTGTGCAGTGTGGACTGAGTGCATGTCAGGAAGGGGGTGTAATGATATAGCAAGTGCATTCATAAAAATATTAGAAAGGGTTATAGATGACCATCCAGGGGTTACAGAGATTGTCACCTGGAGTGACAGCTGCGTTCCGCAGAATAGAAACTATGTTATCTCTTTTGCAATGGCCGATTTTTTCATCAAGACACCCAAACATTGAAAATTTTACAATAAAATTTTCCACTCCAGGCCACTCAGCAGTGCAAGTGGATAATATGCACAGTAATATAGAAAAAGCTATGGCAGGTTATGGGTTCTACTCACCAGTTTCTTTTTTGCGAGTCTCAGAGCAAATCAGAAAAAACCTTACTGTTATCCAACTGAAAGAAGCCGATTTTAAGGACTTTCAGGCTTGTTCCAAGTATTTTCTATACAAGCAGGTACCATTTGCAATGGTGGCCCAGCTTAAGTTCACCCAGTGTGCGTTTAATGCAATGTATACTACATGTCATGCACAAGCTTTGCTTAATGTAGACATACGGGGTTCCAATGTAAAAACATGGTGTGCCTCACCCTCCTTCATCCTACCAAAGCCTCGAGCCTTGGTTTATAGTTGTGACATTTCAAAGGATAAGAAGAGTGATCTCAGATCAATGTTAAAGTACATGCCTCTTGTTGATAAGGAATACTAAAACATAATATTATGAAAATAAAATTGTTATGTGTTGAAATACAGTACAAAATGTACTAGCCTATATGTATGCTAATTGCTATTATGATTGTGTAAGAGGCAAGTACAGGGGCATCAAAGACGTAGATAAACTTCAAATAAAAATAAAATACATGTCATGCACATAAAGGTGATAAGAAATAGTGCAATTTATTTTGGATGATTGAGCCTATTTTGTACTGCTAGAAAGTTAGATGAAAGATGATTATACGATCTGTTTGTTTTAGAAATTCAAAACAAAAAGTCCCATGAAATATATGTTTTGAACAATAAAAAAAATGCATATTAATGTTAAGTGTGTCATCAATTTAAATAATTTAAATGTATAAAATGCAGAAGTACTAATCTAGATGTAGGATAATTGCTATGACGATTGTGTAAGAGGCAAGTAAAGGGGCATGAAAGACGTAGGTATAAAAAAAACTTAAGGGCCATTAGTTAGAGCCATACATGCCATGTTGAAGAAAGTGATACAAAAGAATGCAATTTGTTTAAGATGATTGAGCCTAATTTGTACTGATTATAGAAAGTTATTATGAAAGATGGTAAGATATGTTTGTATTAGCAATTAAAAACTAAAATTCCCATGAAATATGTTTAAAATGCATATTAATGTTAGGTGTATTCATAAATCTTTACATCATTTAAATGTATAAAATGTGTTTCTGCTATCTTTTTTTAAAGACTTAATGGTATTTCAATTAGAGTTGAAATGGAGGGTTTTACATTGTGAATATTGAGATGGAACTTTATAATTCTAAGCACAATCTGTACTCTCAGTGTTATGAAGTTCCATCTGCGTATCCGCCATGCCAAAAAATCATATTTATAAATATCCCATGATTTTATTTTTCTGCTACAGAAGTACCTTTGTAATGATGAGCTTGTTGAGCAATACATATAGAAAATACTGTGTATCAGTTTTGGTAGCTGGGTAATGAAAACTTTGATGCTCAGCATCTTTGAAGGGTAGTAAACGCAGATGGAACTATATAACGCTAAGGTCACGATTTGAAAAAACTTTAGAATGTAGGTTAATAACAGTACTCATCTTGGAGGATGGCATAATGGATATTATAACATCCTATCCTGTGTATATTGAAATGTCCCATCCAGATGGTTTTCTGGTGACTGTTGTGAATAGAATAACTGACAACAAGAGAAAGTCCTTGTGACAGATTGGAGAGACAGCTGACCAGAGGGAATAGACCCCAATGGGGCAGACTAGGGCTAGCAACTCATGTCTGCAGCACTTAACCCTATTCTGTGGACTGAGTGCACCCGCAAAAAGCTATTAACAAAACTAAAGTGAAAAAACCCCTAGAGTCTGCGAGAGCGGGGGCGGAAGATGACTAACATACTGATAACACGGTTTTGACCCTAAGCAATGCAACGACTATGAGCACGAGAAGCATTTCAAAAACCAATGCAATCATAGGTAAAAGTCACCAGATCTGCCCTTGTGGCTGGGAAAAGGTAACAACTGTAAGGGGCCTGAGAATACACCAAAGTAAGAAAGGGTGCCTAAGTAGGAAGAAGCAGGAGCATTGCATTGACCAGTACTTTTTAAGAAGTCAAGCAAGTAAGTCGAATGAAGGCCAGCGGCTGGACACAAACCAAAGTCTGCAGGCCATCAACAACTCCAGCACTGAGGCGGCACAGACAAGCACCGAAAGACAAGGGGATAAGGTGGTAGAGCCCACTCAGACACAAAAAACCTCCAAGGAGCAGATCAGTGACCAAAAACCTAAAATAAAGTGGCCATCAGCCGCTGAAAAGAATGTCTGGGACTCTATCAACATAGACCTAAAAAAGACCCTTGAATAGCTAAGGGGCACAGTGGAAAGGAAGCTAGACAAAATAGAGGATATCATATATGATTATGGAAAGGAGAGATTTGGGCTACTGGTGAAAATTTGAAAAACAAGAGATCGACAAGCTAGTAAAAGAAAGAATGAATCAGAAAAGGCAGGCATTAAAGACTTGCAGGACAGCTTAAAGCAGGGGTGTCAAACTCATTTTACTTAAGGGGCCGGATACTGCCCACGTTAATCTCAAGCGGGCCAGAACAGTAAAATCATAGCATACTAACCCATACATAACGACACTATTTATCCATGTTTAAATCATTATTGAAGGTTTGTGGGATGATACACCCTATTTTAAGGTCTGTCTACAATAAACTAGAAACATAAAGACCTGAAACTCAGACATCTGCCCCCTGTTTATCTGCCGGGGCTCTCCTCTGCAGATTACCTCGTTTAGTGACGCGTTTGACGTCAAACGCGTCACTAAACGAGCAGCGAGCGCTGCTGCCTGTGGTAATGAACGCTTCAGACTCCGGAGCAAACATAGCATTTGCGCTGTTATTGAATCAGTTACTGGACCGATTTAAAAAATTACATAACGTTTGTACTCCTAAACTTCCATATTCTTCAAAGAAATTCTGATTCACAACCCTTGACATTTATTAAGAAACACAAGTGCAATTTCAACAATTTAATCATTTACACATGTGCATTACAACTTCAGATCACAGTTGATCTACAAAGCAAAACATTTAGACACAGGTATTTGGAACTGAACAATATAAAAAATAAATATTCTAATATAAATATACAAAATAAACTTCTCAAGATCTAAAACATGTTTTAAATATACTAACAAAGACGCACCACAAAACACAAAGAAACATGGGCGCTATTAAGTAAGGAGGATAAGTTACCTTGCCTTACTTCCCTTGAACATATAGAATTCATACATTGCATAAACAACAAAAGTCACAGATTAATTTCCCCCTGAAACTTGGCATCGTTTAGCCCTCACAAGTGTGTCAATATCAGGCCTAAAATCCTGAGTAGCAGCTAATTTAAGAATCTCATTCAAGTGCTTGTGAGTAAGTCTTGAGCGCAGCTTTGTTTTGGTGACGTTCATTACAGAAAACACTTGTTCACACAGGTAGGTGGTCAGCAGTATCTCCGGTCGTTTGCACATTTTAAAGATGAGGGAAATGAGCAGCGGCACCACTTGACAGCTGTGTCTCCCACAAAGTCAGCTTCAACTTAAATGCACATATGGCGTCATAATATTGTGTGACAACTTTCTTGCGGCCCTGCAGCATCTTGTTCAGGTTATTCAAGTACTCTGTCATATCAACCATAAATGCAAGGTCCTGCAGCCATTCTGGGTTTTTTAATTCGTGCACTAGTTTGCCCTTTTGCTCCATAAACTGTCCAATTTCCTCCCGTAGATTAAAAAGTTGCTTCAGCATAGCACCTCTGCTTAACCACCTAACTTCAGTGTGGTATGGTAGGCCACAGGTGATGTCTTTGTCACTGAGGAGGCTGTCGAACTGACGGTGATTCAGCCCTCTGGCTCGGATGAAGTTAATCGTTTGGACAGCCACTTTCATGACGTAATCCATTGTTAACGATTTGCAACACAATGCCTCCTGGTGCAAAATACAGTGAAATGTCCAAAAACTATTTCCTCCATTTGCAGCTTGAACTCTCTCCCTGAATTTTGTCACAACACCTGTTTTTCTCCCGATCATTGATGGCGCGCCGTCCGTAGCCACACTGACAGCATGGCTCTAGTCCACTCCGACCCGGTCCAGCGCTTCAATGAGAGCGCTAAAAATGTCATTCGCTGTAGTGGTGTCCATCATAGGTACAAACTCAAGGAACTCCTCTGTGACCGCCAAAGTGTCATCAACACCACGAATAAATATGGCCAGTTGAGCAACATCTGTAATGTCAGTGCTCTCATCGATTGCAACTGAAAATGCTACAAATGACTTGACTGTATTCTTCTTTTGGCTATCCAAATCTGCTGAAAGATCGGCAATCCTATCCGTCACAGTATTCCTTGTTAGGCTAATGTTGGCAAAAGCCTGTCGCTTCTCGGGGCGATTTCTGCCGCCTTCAGCATACATGTTTTTACAAACTCACCTTCAGAGTATGGCTTTGAGGCTGATGCTATTTCGTGACGATTAGGTAGCTAGCTTTCACTGCTGCATCACTTATATCTCGGCTCTGGGTAAAAACGGACTGCTGTTTCTTCAGATTTGCTAGCAGTTCATTTATCTTGTCTTTTCTAAGTTGTCCTTGCAAGCGGGCATATTTTTCGCTATGGTGAGTCTCATTGTGGCGCCGAATATTGTATTCTTTGAGCACAGAAACTTGCTGGGAACACACCAAACACACAGGTGTTCCAGTTACCTCAGTGAAAAAATAGGATGTGGTCCATTTTTCTTGGAAAATTCTGCACTCTGTGTCCACTTTTCTCTTTTTTGACAGAGACATTTGGGGATGAGGGTATCACAGAAGATTTTGACAGCAAAAGACTGGACGCATTAAAAAAGGCGGGATGATGCCATCTGCTGTTCAGTTCTGGTTCTGTGTAAATCGCTACTCTTAATCTTTACTTGTTTTACACTGTCTCGCATGCTCTTACTGAGACAGTGCAACCCCTAGTGGACTGATTAGAAATAGCAGGTACTTTTATAGAAATACAAATTTATGTTCTTCTGTAATTTTCACACTTAGCAAATTCATTGGGCGGGCCGAGTTGGACCCCCCGCCGGGCCGGATCCGACAGTTCCCACAGATATTCCACCAATTGAGGCCCCAGTAGAGCAAATGGACACCAGCCCTCCAAAATGGAAAGAGGTGGAAAATGCAATCAAACGTGCAAGAGCAGCATGGACCAGGACGGCACCAGGACCTAACGGAGTACCTTACAGACTGTATAAAAATGCACCTGATGTCCTACGTTTCCTTTGGAAATTACTGAAGCTAGCATGGGAAAAACAAATCATTCCCAGATCGTGGCGTCGAGCCAGAGGAGTACTGATTCCAAAAGAGAAAGATTCTAAGTGATATTAGCGAGTTCAGACTAATTTGCTTGCTTAATGTGGAGGGGAAAATATTTTTTAGCGTAGTAGCACAAAGACTGAGCGAATACCTTACAAAGAACAACTTAATAGATACCTCAGTACAGAGAGCAGGGATTTCAGGCTTCTCCGGGTGTTTGGAGCGCACTAGCATGATTTGGCACCAAATTCAATTGGCAAAACGTAAGAAAAATGACCATGTCATTTTCCTGGACTTGGTAAACGCATTTGGGTCTGTGCACCACAAGCTTTTGTGGTCTGCATTTGAGTTTTTTAAGGTACCAAATGCAATTTTAAACCTGGTTAACCCTTGAGAAGTCAGGGTTGCCAGGAAAGCTAAAACTATTGGTGCCTACAGTTTGTACTTCTACCCCGGCTCATGTGGCCATTGACAATGTATGATAAACCCATCACTAAAATTGAAAAGCTAGAAAGAAGAATCAGGTTTTATGCTAGGAAATGACTAGGGGTGCCACAGTGTCTTAGTAGCCTGGCTCTTTATGGGAAAGGTGCTCTGGAGCTGCTGCTTACCGGGCTTACAGAGGAATTTAAGTGCGCTAAAGCTAGATAGAAATGACACTTACGGAATCCCGAGATAGTATAGTAAGAAAAGCGGCACCCACATTAGCAACAGGATGGAAATGGAATCCAAAAGAGGCAGTACTGCAAGCAAAAGCAGCCCTTAAACATATGTAAATAGTAGGACAAGTACAACATGGACGAGGAGGATTTGCACTTGGTACAAGTAAACAGAGATGGTCGAAAGCAACCTCTTTGGAACAACGCAAATTGGTCATAGAACAGATACGTAAGCAGGAGGAAGCAGTAAGGAGCGCTAAGACTGTCTCACAAGCCAAACAGGGGCGATGGATGAACTGGGAAAGTGTAGAGCAAAGGAAAATTACCTGGAAGGACTTGTGGGGAATGGAATCCACAAGAATTAGCTTAATTGTTAGGGCAATCTACGATGTAATGCCAACACCTATAAATCTTAGCCAATGGGTAGGTGAGGATCCAACATCCCCCCTCTGTGGCGGGACGGCTAATCTTAAACACATAATGGCTGGGTGCAGGACGAGCCTTACTCAAGGAAGATACACCTGGTGCCACAATCAAGTACTAAAATGCTTGGCGCAAGCAATAGAGCATAGGCGCTCAATGGTTAATGCCCTGCCAATTGGAGCAGAGGGCGACATGCACCACATTCACTTTGTCAGGGAGGGAGTACCGGGAAAGAAGAGCTATAGGGCAAAACAAAACTCAGGGCAGCTGAGGAGAGCATGTGATTGGAAAATGCTTGCTGATGTCGCCCAACAACTGAGTCCCATCAGAGATTGCAACAACCAACTTAAGACCAGATTTATTACTCTTGTCCAACACAGCAAATTGTTTATTTAATAGAGCTAACAGTTCCGTGGGAAGAAGCAATAGATGAGGCATATGAAAGAAAGAAACTACGCTATAGCGAAATAGCAGCTGAGGCAGAACAGCGAGGGTGGAGAACAAAGGTGTGTGCTGTGGAAGTTGGATGCCGTGGATTTATGGCAATATCAACAACCAAACTACTTAAGGAGTTAGAGATCTGTGGCAAAGAATTGCGCCAGATCATAAAAGCTATATCAGATATAGCAGAAAGAAGTAGCCAGTGGCTGTGGCTGAAAAGGAAGGATCCTATATCGGCACAAAAGTAAAGAACATGTTGAAAAACCATAAAAAATGGTTTAATCTCAGGACAAACGTATAAAAGGTAAGTCTTTCCTGCAGAGCGTAACTTTTCACGCCTGCAGGAGAGTAGGGAAAGATTATCTTCTTTTCAGGTGGTAAGTATCCGTGCAGAGTTGGCAGAAAGTGCCTGCAGGAATTGGTACTAGGGGTAGGTATAGGGATATCTCTTAGTTTATAAACAACTTTTTTTTTCTTTTACTTAATATCTGGCCGTGCCGAGAGCGGATATAGAGGGGGGTGGCTCAGAGACGTCATTGCTCACTGTTAAGCCTTCTGGAGGTGTCGTGGGCTCAAATTAACGAAACATCCGGAATGGAGGGTGCCCACATGAAAACCCCAATGACATATCTGTTCTCAGCCCAAGTCCATTCTAAAATATTGTCTTTGTAAGTGCTCCTCTTGGAGTATGGCATAATGAATATTGTAACATCCTATCATGTGTATATTGAAATGACTATCACTGAGTTCCCCATCTCCGACCACAAAGCTGTGCTCTTTGAAGTTTCTGCCCCCATCTTCAAAACAAAAATCAACGGATCATCACATTTAGAAACATCAAACAAATCAGCCCATCTGATCTTGCTGTCCTGATCAACTCTTACCCCAGTCCTGCTCTTTCCTCTTCCTGACTTAGTTATTAGTTACAATGTTTGCCTCTTTTCTGCCCTCGACTCCCTTGCCCGATTGAAAGCACGCCTTATCTTCCTTGCCGAAACAGCTCCCTGGTACACCCCTACCCTCTGTGAGCTCAAAACCATTGGGTGCCGGCTGTGCTCGGCTATGCTGATGATACCCAGCTCTATGTTTCTACCCAACCCACCACTGCCCGCCCTCCCTGCTCCCTTACTGACTGCCTCCAGGACATCAAGAATTGGATGAGTCAGAACTTCCTGAAGCTCAACAGCAGTAAAACGGAGGCCCTGCTAGTTGGATCCAAAGCCACTCTGTCCAAAGCCACAGTCCCTAACATCATGATCGATGACTTCCCTGTACCCATCTCCTCCCAAGTCAAGAGCCTCGGAATTATCCTCGACAACACTCTCTCCTTTGCCCCTCATATTGATGAAATAATCATATTTCTATATAATGATTTGCATAATTATTGTTTATTGATTGCCATATTGGTTATTGCAGTGACATAATCATCTTAGTCATATTCGAGAACATGATTGGCACCACCATGTCTGGTCAGTTGATAAGGGCTGAATGTATGATGTTTCCACTCAATTCCTTCATCGCTATCACCTGTTTATACTAAGCCAGCAACATGTTGTTGCCTGGGTATAAGTATTCTGTGAAAGTTCTTGGACAGGACTCTCATCTTAGATAGCGGTTGGTATCGGAGGATCCATTGACAAACAAGTTTTATTTCCTTTGTTAACGTTTGTGTTATGATTAATTCTGAATAAATTCTTACAACCTGCTTATATACTAAAAGAACCTGAAGACTGTTTTCTTCCACAATATCAACTACATAACTCAGACCGCATTCTTTCACCTCCACAACATTGCCAGACTTCGCCCGTCCCTATCTCAATCAAGTGCTTAAGTCCTGGTTCATTATTGAAATGCTGTTCTTTCAGGCCTCCCCACCAAGCTTCTAAATCGGCTACAAATAGTCCAGAATTTGGCTGCTCGTATCCTCACCCACACAAAGTCCAGTGACCACATCACCCCAACTCTCATCCAACTACACTGGTTACTTGTTCAATACAGCATTCAATTCAAAACTCTCCTGCTCACCTTCAAAGCCCCTCCACAATTTGGCGCCCACATATTTATCTGACCTCCTTCAGGTTTATACCCCCTCCTCATCGTCTGGCCTTCTGACCATTCCCCCCTCACGCCTCAGCACCATGGGTGCTAGGGCTTTCAGCTGTTCTGCACCCAGGCTCTGGAACTGCCTTCCCCCCACTTATCCGACAGTCTGACACCATCATCCTTCAAGTCTTAACAAAAAACTAATTTATTAAAATTGGCCTACTCACTGTAATTGCTCCTTTGTACTGTGATTTCCATTGTTGTTTCCTACCTGAGAGTGCGGGTCGTCTGGGAGTGCATGACGTCGGAGAGTGCGGGCTGCAGTTGGATACCATTGGTTGAATTGGCAGTGACTAGTCAGGGCGCACTTGTCATAGCGCACTTGTAATGGAGCCTGAAGGGCTTCCGTGAGCTGGCCTTCGCTAAACAAACATATTCCTTTTCCAATTTCTGAAAATGTCTTACTCTAAAACATTTGTACAGATTCTCTTTGATCTCTGAGTGGAGAGTCGGCGCTATTAAGCGCATGTGTTTGTATCGGTGATCCAGCGCACTAGCATAGAGCGCTCTCCTGCCTGCCTGCCTGCCTGCAATTTTAAACTACTTGATGTGGAAAGCAGGGAAAATATATCTAATGCATTGCAATTGTGCTTTTTCTTTCTACTTTTTACATATTTCAATGGCATTGGTGTACACGTTATAAACAAAATGGCTAATGATTAATATTTAAATTAACTTTAGGCTAAAATATAAATAAATAACTGCAGCTATAATCGAATACCCACATCATTTCAAATAATCGAATATTCGAATAACCGAATAATTGTTGTCACTGGTATGACCGAGTGGAGTGGCTGACAGGTAGCGCGATTACAAACCGCCTGTATTGCTTGCCTTGTTTACTCTTCTGTACTTCAGGTAGCACTCGGACGAGACACGGATTTGCTGACTTGAAAAATCTGGATCGGTCAGTAAAACGACACTCAAAATCAACAGACCACGTAAATGCCGTAGTGAAACTAAAACTACTCTGACAGATACGTATCGAACATGTAATAGATGAAGGTGCTCGGTTTTATAAAGCTTAATAAAAGGGGGTAACGTTATCTGTTATTTAAAAGAAAATGGGCAGTAAATAATCCCCTATAGCTGAGACAGAATGGCCGCTCATAGTTGCAAATTCAAATCACAGTAAATGCAACCCCTTCAAATCAAAGAAAGCAGAGGACTTAAGTGGGATATGTATGGCATACCTTAAATAGTATAAATAAAAATTGTGAGTGTAGGCTACCCTGCGCTGCTTATTGGGGTTCAGCTTCTTATACAACACCTTTATCCACCCCACCTCAGCACCACCCCAAATCTGCCTGGATCTTGCTTAAGAGTAGCAAATAATGTTTTACTTAGTCCCTTTAGCTCCACCTAGAATTACGGTTTGATTGAAGTATGACCAAACGATTATGAAAAATATCGCCAAATATGACCATACTGCCTGGTGTTTTTCTGTCTCTGTAAAGCTAAATATGTTATTAATTCTTCTCTCATGTTGCTTCCAGACTTTTTTCCTATTGAACGTTGTATTGACTGTTTCTACCAACTGCTAGTAGTTTATGATATATTGCATTGAAACAGCACACAGGCCGCTATTGCAACAAAGAAAACATTCAGATCCTAAAAGTAGCCATGAAATTAAGCTAAACCATGACGTGCGGTGAGCTGCTTTGACCCACAGTTGACCCAAAGTTGGCATGTTTCTCTGTATCTAAGCCAATAAATTAAATGCTACACTGTCCTTTCTTACTGTATAAAGGGAGCCGTTTCTGATTATTATTCTGTTTCCATATTTCTGTTCCCTTTTTCTTTGTTAAAAACACATCACTAAGAGCAATTTGTTTTTATCTAGGGTGAATTATCATAATTTTATACATTATATGTTTCTGTATAATTATGTGTAATTTCAAAGGTGTCTAATCTGAGCCTAATAATTACAGTCACAGCATCCTGAGAGTATTTCTTGTTAAGTAATTTCAGAGTTACAACTCAAGAAAGTATAATTAGAACTTTTAATCACACAGCTATTGAGCTGCAGGATTTATATTTCTGCAGGTCTTTTCAAAGTAGCCAGTTGTATCAATTCAGTGCGGACAAGCGGACTGTGTTAAAATGCCTCCTTAACTAGGCATGCTTGCCAACTTTTAGTAACAGGTGCTCAACATATCTTTTTTATCTAAAATACCATAAACTAGTAATTTCTAAAACTGGAGCCATCAACTTCTGCCATCCACCTTATTGTCAATTTCAACGCACACTATACCTGTGTAAACATGTGTAAACAGAGACAGTACCTAGCTAGAATTGTTGCTGGAATTGTAGTTGGACTTTCCAAGCAGGTTGAATAAGATTCTTCTTGTATGCCCTTTCATCTGCTTTGTACATGCACATAAATCAAGAATTGGATGAACATCAGGCAGGATGTTTTCTATAGGATAACCAAGACGTGGTTTTAAGAACTCCATGTCCTGGTATTCAGTCATATAGATTTCCCTGTGTGTTGTTTTCCACTGTGTCTAGGGATTCATATAAAATAAAGATTGACAGAAATGTTGGAATAAAGTAAGTGTCTGTAGAAATCTGTGTCTGTGAAGGTGGGTGGAGTCATGCTTAGACAGCCGAAACAGAAAGCTCAACTGTGAAAAAGCTAAGACCGGGTCGAACACATAGTGACACATCTTGTACATCTTAACCCGGCTGACTGAAACACTTAATAGCTGGATGATTAAGATAATACTTAAGATATTATTATTATTATATTATGATACATCACATGTGGGAGAGTGCATTAGTGAGTTTTGGTGTGGGTGGGTATGGGTTCACATATTGTGTAATTTAATTTTGTCTACTCGTGGTTTTCAAAATTTGCTCTAGAGGTGAATGCACGTGCACAATCTAAATAGAATAAATATGATACACTGTAGCTAGGACATTAATATTCTGCATTCATCTATATAAATGAATCTCCACATTTTACCATGCAGTTACCAAAAAACACAACACTCAACCCAAATATTTGGATTCAATAAAAAGAGATATTTTTGGCACAACAATATCCAGCTCAAAATAGCTTTAGTGTGTTTTTGTTCCATGTCCCATAAGTCAGGTTTGATTGCGCATCAATATAGTAGGATATGGGATCCAATTAATCCATGAACTTTATTCTTATATAGTATGATGTTTGCACTTTTTCATGATACAATCTATTAAGGTAACATGTGGAAAAATATATAGGAAATTTTAAATTGAGAAAAATGTCAACGTTAAGGCAACTTATCCATTATGAATTACGGTCAGTAAACAAATAAAAGATTATTTGGTGCATAATGTTTGCTTTCTGTGTATATGTGTAACCTAGGGAATGTTTAACACTATGGGTTGTAATGAATGAAACAAACTGTAAATGGGGGTGGGGGTCCAGTTGAAAATTAATGCTCACTGCTGCTTAACGTGAGGAAGAGCAAGTTAAATTTAAAACGTAAAATAGTAGTTATTTTCTTTACAGTATTAAGGTATACAGTCAGTGCTGAGTGTTTTAGATAAGCCAAAGTTGCCAGGGCGAGTCATTAAGGTAAAGCATCTGTAGTGGCCAGAAATCTCCTACTGCAATAGTGACATTCTTTATACACATTAATATTAAAGCCAGGTAAAGGGACCATGCATAGTAATTATCTAAGGTACTTAATGGTGCTTGGTGCCAGTGTGACTTACTGACTGGCACCAGGCAGCCCAAACACAGTTATGCTAATAACTATAGCTATATGTTCATAAACATAAGAATGAGCTGGGCATGACTGTGCTGTGCCGACCTGGGGTAGGTTGGGTTTATCTGGGCTGTCTACTGTACTGTACTAAGCTGTGCTAGTCTTTACTCTGTTAGGCTTCACTGTGCTGTATTTGTAATGTGCTGTTATGTTCAGTGCTCAGCTTTGCTTGGCTGAGTGTTGTGTTCAGAACGGGTAGGGCCCCACTATGATGGTGAGCCGTAGTAGTGAGCTGGAACGGTAGTTCATCGCTGTGTGATGGGTGACCATCTCTAGGTCAATAATATGCTCCCTGGGCCCCTCCAGGGGTTTTGTCATTACCAGCATGGCGCTGACATTACTTGAACGCTGAAGAGGGGACAAAGGCAAGAAAGCACCACACATCACAAACATCATACAAAAATCCTTACTATTTCCATGCACAGACCAAAATTTTTTAGAAATTTAATATGGTAAAAAATATTATAAACAACACGTTTAATTTCAAATCACTTATTTTTCAAAAGATCAAAATTCCTGTAAAACACTGAAGGAAAACCCACAAAAGCCACTCACCCTGAGGAGAAACTCTCCTGCCTCGTTTCCTGCTTTGATCCGGAAGGTGTTGTGTGTGTTTGGATAAATGTTTGTGGCCTGTATCTGAAAGATCTCCGCAGGCACAGTGCGCTCTGATTGGATGCTCATGTACTTGAAGACAATTGATGGGGCCAGGCCCTGACACTCAGTGGCAGACCGACAGACGCAACGACTGTAGGAAACAAGGTTTTCAAGGATTTACAACTGGAAGGGTACTAACTCAAATGTATTTATGTTATATAAATCAATTTAAAGGTTTTGAAAATATCTACTTTATAATTGCGGCACATTACAGAAGCCATGTAACCAATAAATATGAGTTGGAACGTATTTGTTTACATTTTGTTTAGAGAAACTATATTTCTCAAAAAATGACTGCATAGCTTACACTTAAGACAATATGACAAGTTAGTCACTGACTTTTCAGATGTTTTTACATAAGGCTCCTGGCAAGGGTTTAACGGATAGCAGCGGTGTCCACCATAGTAGTTCCAGCACATCTCATCCTCTCTGCAATCATGATTACCCTTCTCACACTCATTTATGTCTATGTTGATGTAGAAAAAGCGTGAGAGAATGAGCAAGAAATAACAGAAAACAATGGATGAAATACATTACTATTATTCCTGAAGAACATAAGGGGGTATCCTTTTGTTAAACTCACTTTGCCATCTCAACTGTTACCACATATAGCAAGGGTGCCCAACCTGTCGATAGCGGACAGACTCTCAGTCGATCGCAAAACGTGTAGTCAATATAAAATCGAATTGTGTAAAATTGTAAAGCACATTGCATTGCTAGCAACCTGTCACTAATCACTGTTAGAGAAGTTGAGAGGTGTCCATGATCGACTAGTCAGCTGGCTAAGTTAGCAAAACACAAAGCCAAACATTTTAAAACTTACAATTTTCTTTCATACTGGGAGGAGGATTGTTTTTTGCTTACTCAAATTCTAAGTCTGTCATTGCTTTGACAGCAGCAACAGCACCCTGCTTTCCACCTCCGGCTTGCCTCTAAAGCTAAGCAGGGTCAGTCCTGATTCTCCCTAGGATAGAAGATCAGTTGCTGCTGGAAGTAGTGTTGGTTGGCCAGTAAGGGTCACTCTACCCGCTGGTCGACATTCCAATGCCCCAAGACAGTGACAGGGACACTGTCCTGTACAGAGTGTGTCTTTCGGATAGGACGTTAAACGGTATCCTGACTCTCTGTGTTCACTAAAAATCCCATGGCACTTCTCGAAAAAAGAAATTCTCAGTCGATCTCAGTCTACTATTCATCCCTTCAGCCTCCCAATTGGCTAGTTAATCCCCTCTCCTGCCTCTTGTGCCTCTCTGTAGGTCATAAACTGATGTGTGGTGAGCAAGTCTGGTGCAAAATGGTTTCCGTGATATCACCCAGGTGGGTGCTACACATTGGTGACAAAACTGAGGGCGCCCCTCTCCCTGGTAGAATTTTTTTATTTTCATAATAAACAATAATTACTTTTTCAATATACACAGGATAGGATGTTATAATATCCATTATGCCATCCTCCAAGATGAGCACTTCAAAAGACATTATTTTAGAATGGACTTGGGTTGAGAGCAGATATGTCACTGGGGTTTTCAAGTGGGCACCCTCCATCCCGGATGTTTCGTTAATTTGAGCCCACGACACCTCCAGAAGACGTCTCAGAGCCACACCCTTCTATTTCTGCTCTTTGCACGGCCAGATATTTAAAAAAAAAGTTGTTTATTAAGCTGACAGATATTCCTATACCTATCCCGATTACCTATTCCAGCAGCGCTTTCTGCCAACTCTGCAGGGATACTTACCACCAGAAAAGAAGGTAATCTTTCCCTACTCTGTTGCTGAAGGCTTGGTAAATGACGCTCTGCAGGAAGGACTTGCCTTTTTTACCTTTGTCCTGAGATTAAACCACTTTTTATGGTTTTTCACGGGACTGTTAGCGATATAAAATAAACAATTTGCTGTGTGTTGGACCAGACTTATCACTCTGGTCCAACACAAAGCAAATTGTTTATTTTATAGCGCTAACCGTCCCGTGGGAAGAAGCAATAGACGAGGCATACAAAAGAAAGAAACTCCGCTATAGCGAATTAGCAGCTGACGCAGGACGGTGAGGTTGGAGAACAAAGGTGTGTCCTGTGGAAGTTGGATGCCATGGATTTGTGGCAATATTAACAACCAAACTACTTACGAACCTACTTAAGTTGGTTGTTGCAATCTCTGATGGGACTCTCAGTTGTTGGTAGACATCAGCAAGCACTGTCCAGTCACATGCTCTCCTCAGCTGCCCTAAGCTTTGTTTTGCCCTATAACTCTTCCTTACCGGAACTCCCTCCCTGACAAAGCGAATGTGGTGCATGTCGCCCTCTGCTCCAATGGGCAGGGCATAAACTGTTGAGTGCCTATGCCCTATTGCTTCCGCCAAGCATTTTAGTACTTGATTGTGGCGCCAGATACATCTTCCTTGAGTAAGGCTCGTCCTGCACCCAGCCATTATGTGTTTGAGATTAGCTGTCCCCCCACAGAGGGGGAATGTTGGATCCTCACCTACCCATTGGCTAAGATTTGTAGGTGTTGGCAGTACGTCGAAGGTCACCCTCACAATTAAGCTAATTCTTGTGGATTCCATTCCCCACAGGTCCTTCCAGGTAATTTTCCTCTGCTCCACACTTTCCCAGTTCATCCAACGCCCCTGTTTGGCTTGTGAGACAGTTTTAGTGCTCCTTACTGCTTCCTCTTGCTTACGTATCTGTTCTATCACTAATTTGCGTTGATCCAAAGGGGTTGATTTTGACAATCTCTGTTTACTTGTGCCAAGTCCAAATCCTCCTTGTCCATGTTGTACTTGTCCTACTATTTCCATGTTTAAGGGCTGCTTTTGCTTGCAATACTGCCTCTTTTGGACTCCATTTCCGTTCTGTTGCTAATGTGGATGCTGCTTTTCTTCCTGTACTATCTCGGGGTTCTGTAAGTGTCATTTCTAATCTAACCTTAGTGCACTTAAATTCCACTGTAAACCCGGTAAGCTGCAGCTCCAGAGCACCTTTCCCGTAGAGAGCCAGGTTACTAAGACACCGTGGCACCCCTAACCATTTCCTAGCATAAAAGCTAACTCTTCTTTCTAGCTTTTCAACTTTAGTGATGGGTATATCATGCACTGTCAATGGCCACATGAGCCGGGGTAGAAATACAAACTGTAAGCACCATAGTTTTAGCTTTCATGGCAACCCTGACTTCTCAATGCTTTCTAGGCCTCTGTTCAATTCTATCCTTAATTCCTCCACCTGCTCTGAGTCTTTAAGGGTAGCATTGTACTATTTTCCGAGACTTTTGACAGGCTTTTCGATCACGGTTGGAATTGGATCCTAATCTATGAAGAAAATTTTGTTGCACAATTTTCCCGTAACAACTGATATGCTTCTGTATTTGCTTGGTTTTATTGTCATTCTAGCCCATTTAAGGTTATCATTAAGTTTGCTTAGCAGTCTTTTAGTACACGGAGCAGTTGTCGTCAATATTGTCATATCATCCATATATGCTCGAATGGGAGGGAGGTGTAATACTGCCCTTAACTTTTGCCCACCAACGACCCATTTTGATGCTCGGATTATTACTTCCATGGCCATAGTAAATGCCAAGGGTGAGATTGTACATCCAGCCATGATGCTGATCTCCAGACATTGCCATTCGGAGGTAAATGTTGGTGTATAAAAACAACAAACAACAAACAATTGAATGTCCTTAAAGTATGCCTTAACCAGGTTTAAAATTGCATTTGGTACCTTAAAAAACTCAAATGCAGACCACAAAAGCTTGTGGGCATGTATGTAAGCATTTATGCATGTGTGTGTTACATACATAATAAATAAATATATATATATATATAATATATAAAATATAAATCTATTTGGGGTAGAATTAGCTGACTGTTCATCCCATAGACTATGTATATGGTTCATCCCCTCTCTAAATATCTCTTCCTGGGGCAGTAGATAAATCGCCCATTCAGTGCAGCAGCACAGCCAATAGGTGACAGAAAAAATGCACATAGCAACATTTAGCCAATCAGCGTCCACAAATCTGCTGCCAGAAGGGCGATAAATCCTTGGTGATTTTACTGTGTGATTTCAGTGTTTTAATTATATTTTATTTTCTACTGTTATTTTTATTGTAAAGCACCTTGTAACCCTGTTTTGAAAGGCGCTATATAAAGTTATTATTATTCAGAAACGTCTTGTGTCCATGTTCAGAGTACAATTTGGACTTCATTTCCATGAGCTCATCCTCAGCTTGAAGGTACTCCACATCCTCTTCTTTTGCAAGAAACGGGTCCATCACCCATGCATCTTTTGCAGAGAACCGTGAGTTAATTTCTTCTTGAAGCTGCTCCATGTCATGGGTGAACTGTCTGACCAAAGCATCAGGTTACTGTCCCCCTGACTGTTCAATTAGCAAGGGAAACTGTTGTAGGTATCCATTTGCCAGTTTATTCTTCCTGTACTCCACTTTACGCACAAATGCATCCACTGTCTCCTTGCATTCCATAACATTGGCCTCTGTGCCCTGCATGCCCTTGTATGGAAGCCCATAAGGGACTTTATTCAAATGAAAATGTAAACTTGAAAATGCAAATGCAATTCAACAATAGCATTATCACTTTCCACATTTGTATGTGTTATTTGAGACAAAATGTAAATAAAATTGCAATAATACCATTTTCATTTGCATTTTCAAATGCTTCAATGGGCATTCTGTGTCAATATTAAAATTCAAATGCAAAAACTGTTTGACATTACATTTTCAAAGTCCTACCCCGTCATACTGCGGACAATATTCAAATGTTAATTCAAACTTGAAAATTAAAATGCAATATTAAAAATGTATCCTCATTTTCCATTTGTGCAAGCATTATTTATGTCACAATTAAAATTAAAATGCAGTTGTCAAACAATTTGAAAATTAAAAGGAAATCGCATTTGCCATTGCATTTTCAAACACTTCATCTTCAGTACTACGCTGTGGAGTGGACAAAATACTAATGCAATACGCGAATCAGCGCTAGGAGTCTATTGCATTTGCATTTTCAAGTCACCACGCACTCTTTGGGACAGAACATGAACATTCAAATGCAATCCGTCAGTCCTCTCATCAAGACGGGTCTTTAGTTAGGATGTCACTTCCTCGTTTAGTGACTTGCTTCATTACCCTTTTACCACTCGTTGTTGGAGCTGCTATTTCGCAAGTCCTTAGTAATATTTTTGTGCCGCAAGTTCTCTGTTGTTGCATTTATTAAAAGAAGTACATTTATTTAAATCTCTCTAATTATTCACAATGACAGTGCTGAAACGAAGAGAAGCCGGACAGTCATATAGCTGAACACTTGCTGTGGGCTAATAGATTGGGCATTATTTTCAACTTTCACGTGCATGTTTACACTTCATTATCAGAATCATACTGAATAAATAAACTTATAGCACAATATGGGATATGGGTGATAATATGAAGGCAGGATTCTACCACTTTAGATTGGAAAAAGCTATTTAATTAGAAGGTGCATTATAAACGCTGCAAATTTCTTCTGGAAAAGGTTTTAATGTTTTCATAAACGTTCACACCTATAGTTTTAATAATGTTGTATTATAAATATGTGCCCATAGGTAGTGTTGTGCTTGTTTTGGGCAATTTTATGAAGGTGAGGTTGCTCATTTGTCTTTCAAGAGTTAGCCACACTGAGTGTTCATCTCTGCGGCAATGGCATAGGCTTGGCTGGTGCGGGAGACACGTCCACGTCGGTGCCAGAAATGGAGTAGACCTAAGGCCTATTCTGCAATACATACTTTCTCTGTTCTGTCGCGAACATCTGTTAATGGCAAAATTAGGTTGTCAAATAGCGAAAGTGGTTATCTCCCAGCGCACCGGACACACCGCTAGCTACAGCTTGCACTATTCTAAGTGACAGAAGGAGGAAGTTAGGTACAAACGTAAGACCCGCCTTGATGAGAGGACTGACAGATTGCATTTGAATGTTCATGTTCTGTCCCAAAGAGTGCGTGGTGACTTGAAAATGCAAATGCAATAGACTCCTAGCGCTGATTCACGTATTGCATTTGAATATTGTCCACTGCACAGCGTAGTATTGAAGATGAAGTGTTTGAAAATGCAATGGCAAATGGGATTTCCTTTTCATTTTCATATTGTTTGACAATTGCATTTTAATTTTAATTGTGACATAAATAATGCTTGCACAAATAGAAAATGAGGATACATTTTTAATATTGCATTTTAATTTTCAAGTTTGAATTAACATTTGAATATTGTCCGCAGTATGACGGGGTAGGACTTTGAAAATGTAATGTCAAACAGCTTTTGCATTTGAAAATGCAAATGCAAATGGTATTATTGCATTTTCATTTACATTTTGTCTCAAATAACACATACAAATGTGGAAAGTGATAATGCTATTGTTGAATTGCATTTGCATTTTCAAGTTTACATTTTCATTTGAATAAAGTCCCTTATGGGCTTCCATACCCTTGTTTGTCACGTTGTACAGGCTGAATATCTCCGCCAGATATGATATCTTAATGAGAAACTCATCTGTCAGTTTCCGTTTGTGGAGGGTTAAGAATAATTTTATTTGATGAAACGCACCCTAATACTATACCTCAGTATGAAGGAGGAGTGTCTGGTGGGCCTTTTGCTGGCACAGCTGCGCAAAGATTGTTGAGTAGGCGAGCTTGAATAAAGTTGACTATTCTTATCACAGTCTTTAAGGTTTCATTCTGTTCCTCACAGAGATTTGCTCACCAGTGCTTGTCGGTGTATCATGCAGTGAAACGCTAGGCAATGGAGCACCTTCTCCTTTAAACGGCAGTTGAATCCCTTATATTTCCCCATCATCGAGGCAGCTCCATCTGTGCAGCATGAAACTAAATTGTTGTAGGAAAGATTGTGCTTTGTGAAGTACACATCGACAACACTTCTATCTTCTCTTGTGATGGTTGTGATATTGACAGACATAAGAACGTCTTGTTTCAGCTCGGTATCCTCAATGTCCTGTACATATACAATGAGTATCCTCCTCTGCACACAGTGGTAGTTTCACCCAACTGGACAGCAAACGGCCCATATGGAGTTTTTCTATGAGTGCATTCTCAACGTTTCCTGCCATTCTGTCGATTCTGTGTTTCACCGTGTTGTTGGACAATGGTAGGCCTACAGTCTAAAATGTGTCAACCACCTGATGTCCAGACATTGTTTCACCCTTTTTAATGCAAGCCGGTTTAATCCGCGTTGTTGAGATGTTGTATGGCTGTTTGGCATGCGCAATGGGAGAGTGCTCAAACGATGCAATAGTTGCCTGCTTTTGGTCACAAACCTAGCTCTGTGAAAAAACGGTTTCACTCGAATGTTTGTGCGTTACTAGGCAACAACTGAGACCCTACAGCACTTCCTTTTCTCAACTGTTATCCACGATATTCTAGTGATGGATCGCTCTTTCGGCTCCATGATTAAATAACACTTTGAGCAGTGCTACAAAAAATAAGATTCTCTGCCTTGTTCCCCAGTGTCAAGTGACAACCCCTGAACAGCTTCAGTGACTGACCTGCCAACAACCAATCAAATGCATTGTCAACGTGACAGTTTTACACACGCCAATAAAGTAACAACACTTTCAACTAAATTTATTATTTGTCTTTCATAGGAAACCACATAAATGGTTAACTGTCTAAAATAAAGCACTCAAACCATATCGCCCTAAAAAATACATTGTTTTTACTTGTTTTTCATTTGTAAACAATTTAAAAAACATAGCCAAAATATTGTAATTAAGCCTATTTTACAATTTCGTGCCATAGTGATTTATAAAGTCATTATTTGATTTTTATCAATATAATTGTTTTATTATCTTTTAATGGTATTTTGTCCTCTTCCTTGTCTGCTTTTCTGCTTGCCTTGTGTGAAGCACATTGAATTGCCTCTGTGTATGAAATGTGCTATACAAATAAAATGCATTTGATTTGATTAGGTTGGCTATGTAATATGATAGTTAAGGGTTCGCAAATATAAACCAACACCAACTGCAATAACAGCTTCAGTGTGCCTTAGCAGTGCTAGTATAGCAGGCACATTTACAGTATATAACTGAACAAAGAGCCAAATGAACCGGCTCAACCAAAAGAGCCGAAATTTCATCACTACGATATTCCAGACTCCCATGATACCTTGCGCGAATTACGGGCACAACTTCTGTTTTGAACAACGTAATGCTAAATTATTGACAATCTGTTCGCTAGCTAATCGCCAAGATGTGTAATTCCATTTCAAACCATACTAAAACGACGCTCTAACGGGCTGACATTGTTGTTTCTCACCCCTCTACCCCTCTGTTTTATGTTTATTGCATTTCAAATGTTATATTGTACAATTTTTTATATTTGTAGGCCTATATATTGTTTCTACATTCTATGCCATGTACGGTGACCTTGGGTGTCTAGAAAGGTGCCTATATAATTAAATGTATTATTATTATTATTATTGGGGGTTTTGAGGGCTATTTGAAAAAGTTGCCTAAAGTACCGTACTTTGTATTTTGTATTGAGTGTATTTTTAGCTACGTTGTGGCGTCCAGTGGTAGCAATGAGGAGCCATTAAAACAACACTAGTCGTTGTAGCCTACTTCCACAGGAGCAAAATCGGACCTCTGTTGATAAAGTCAATTTAATTTGTTAGTTTTTGACTGATTTGATGTTGAGCCCAAATCTATGGAGGTAGATTTCTATCAAAATGAAACATCACACCTCTCAATTTGTGTTCGGAAATTTATTCCACAAACACACAACTCTCAATTTGTGTTTGTAAAAATAATCCACAAATGTGTTTTTGCCATCCAAACACAACACCTCTCAATTTGTGTTCGTAGGTTTCAACTTGTGTTTCGCAAATCGGAATTTGAACGAGTGCAAAAATATATATTCACAACCACAAATAAAATTTTCAGATATGTTTCCAACGTTCACGTTTACAAATCAAAATCTAGCATAGCAAAATGTTTGGTGTTTGGAATGCAGCAACATTAACTTTATGTTATACTCTGCAGAGTGGTGCTGCTAGTGTGGTGTTGTCTGCGCTAAACTGATACTCGTCTAGCTCTTAAATTGCTCTTTTACGTTACTATTTAAAGTAGCTAAGTTACACAATCAATTTTCAGAAAAAATACAATACAATGTATTCAACAATATGTTAAGCATCTAGTTATAGTCTATAGGCTTGTCAAACATTTGGACAGTTTAATCGGGAAGTAGCCTATGTTTAATAGGATCTGTAGTCTAATTATTAAACAATAGCCTACTTGCATGTTCTGAAATGAAATATTCTCATAAATAGTAAGGCAAGCATTAAGACAAACTACGTTTAAACTACTGACGGTTTCTATGCCTCAGTCGGGCAGATACGAGTGCACGGTTTCATTGTTATCACATGTTTGTTGAGCAGAACTGTCAATCGGGAAAATTACCACACCAAAGATGTAAAGCAATTAGGTAGCCAGTATAAATATTACAAATTATAAATATTAATTACGGGCGTTTGACTGACTATTTATAGGCAACTATGGACATTAAAAGGGTGGGACAAGACGCACGCTCACCTGCACCAAAGGTAGACGTGATGGTGATTGTGATTTATAAAGGGAAATCTGCATGCATGCACACTGTTTTATAAATCGGAATATTTTTGTGCGTATACGCAACATTTTGAAGTGAATCCTATATGCACAGTTTTATAAATGAGGCTCCTGGTCCTGCATATACAAACTGAGGTGACAGGTGTCAGTCAGCAAGACATCCTGAAGTGTCTTGAAGGTCTTCAGAATCATCAGAAACCCCCTAACACCACACAAACGATATTCATGGAAAAATGACTGCCAAAAAATGCACTGCTCGTGCACCTTTAGCCGCACGCAAAAAAAGGCCGATCCACCTCAAAGTCTCGGGCTGAATATCTGTCCCAGTACATCCCTGCGTAAAGTCATATTATTATTAAGCCTATTTTTGGCGTCCTAACTATGCCTGCAGTTTTGACCCTATCAATTCCATTCCAGTGTCCGCAGGTCTTCGATAATGCAGTCTAGTGCCCTTACATGTAGCAAAGTGATCGGTTCACGTGTTATATTTTTAAACGTTTTTTGCCCCTATGGAAATTAATGGAGAGAGAAGACCTTACCCCTGTGGGGAACATAATTCACCAGCTCAGCTGATCACTGCACAGTAGTGGGCACATTAGCCATGTTGGCAACGGGACGTCACTTAGCCTACTAAGCAGTATGCACACAGGCGTTGTACTTCTTGATAACAGCAAGAATTGTAAGTGGCTTACTCTCAACGGGACTAGATTCACTACGTTGTGTAACAGCAGTAATTGTAAGTGGCCTACTCAGATCAAATGTTTTTGTTGTGTAACAGGGCTAAGGGGCTACTGTGAATGAAACGTAAAGGCTACAAGGGGTTAGCCGTAGCTAACTAGCGTTTTATCTGTATTGTGTATTTTGATAAGTCTGTTTCTAATTTAGTTTGTTTAAGGTAAACTTAGGCCAGTTCACTGGTTTTGTGTTGTGTTTGTTTTCACAAATTATGATGTATTGATTAGAGTCAGTCTTGTGGATAAGCCAGCTAGCGTTTCCTAACAGTGTTTCCCCTGGCTATGTATTCAACAACGGTGCAGCGTCACTGCTGAATGATAAGCGCCACTGTTAAAAACAGTTTTTTTGTTTTGATTTACTGAATGCGAATCATCACAATTTGGATATGGTGTTAACGTTATTTCCATGGAGTGTAACGTTAGCTAGCATGCTTGTTATTCCAAATTCCACTTGTACAACAATACTGATGGGACTAGGCTACTCATCTATAATGTTGTGAGCGTAACCATTTTGCTGACGATTATAACACAGCCCCTTAGCCAAAGTTTCATAGTTCCATTTTCTAAATGCTAAGATAATAATTTGTAAGGGAAAACTGCCATAACCACAATGTACGAATTTGCGTTTTGGGCTGGTTTTGGAACATGAGATCGGTAAACTGTGTAGACATTTAGCTAAACTTGACCTACAAGTTTAGCTAAAAAGCAAATGATGTGCCTGTTAGGGGTAGTAGCTAAGGACTGTGTAGCTAACACAACCAGATCTGTTAAGCTGGACTCCAAATGGAGAACAGTACTTGTGTACACCCATAAATCTTTGCAAGCATATTTTTCCCTGTCTGGGATGACGTAACCATAACAAAACTTTTTTCTCTTTATGTCTCCGAGAGAGACAGCTTCATATCTGCAGTTCTTACACAGGAACATGGAGGAAAGTAGATTTTGATGGGTTATTTCTCAAAATGCTTGGATGCTGTGGCTCGAAGTCTCATTCCATGTCTGCGTTCTGTGGTTTGTATGTCCTGCTTGATGTTACTTTTCACACGCAGAACATGCACTATTTTTGCAAAAAAAAAACAGCATTTCTTCACAGATTGCATTCTCCAGTATCGAAATGTCTGCTGACGATGGTACATGCTAATCTAGAGTGCTGCACCACACTGTTGTTTCATCTACTCTTAATGCCGTCTCTTTCATAGAGGGAGATCCTTATGATTGGGTAAAGGTAGTGGAGTTCTCGGGTGAACCGGGACCGGATCTAACTGACATTGCTTATGAGAATGCTGATAAAATGTTCTTTGTTGACGGTTCAGTGCAGCGCTCACGAAAGGGGTGAGCCTATGGCGGTCTCTGCAGTGATCACTCACAACGAGACCGGAGAGTGGACGCCTGGACATCTTTTGCCAGAAGAGGCGGAGTGGTATGTGCTCGGAGCGTGTGGACTCTCTTTGGGTAAAACACTTGTCGTTATACCGATTTACGCCATGCCTATGCTGGTCGCATAGCTTTAATTCCTTATGGAGTCAGAGTTTTTTTTTACATCTACCGGGAAGCCAGTGGGCAATCATGCCCTTGTGAAAAAACGTATTGTCTGCCATCCAACTTTCTCCCTTATCAACTCTACCCATTTGCTCTACAGGATGTCTCCTTGCTTCAACAAGTGGCTGACGCTCCAGAGGGAGGGGGGTAGGGAGGGCAGTCATAACATTGGGAGACCCCATCCACCCCGAAATGCCCATAGTATGTGTATAATTGATCAATTATAGGAAAGCTGACAGTTAAATTGTCGAATATTTGAGTGGAAAGCCATACTCCATGCTCCATGGTTGCTATGGCGCCTAGCGGGCAGACCAAGCACAGTGGAGCTCATATTATTGATTTTTTCTTAGATTTTATGTTTTCTTTGCACATTTTTTGTTTATATTGTTTATATTTATAGATAGATAATATTTTACTCATCAAAGTGATGTATTTTTATAAATTTTACTTTTTAACTCCTTAATATTTGCTTTGAATGAATCCACCCAAGATGCTTACGCCAACCATTTGTTTCGGTTTGAATGAGCGTTAGCTTGCTGGCTAGCTAGCTAACGTTATTAGCTTCCAAATGGACCGGTGCGACATAGAATCAAAGGGCCAAGAGAAAGAGGACCCCCTTGTTTGGTCCGGGGAAGACAGCGGTGCATTGCTTGGAGTGCGTGGCTGCTGGTGAGGGACACTCGCCAGAGAAGAGACACTTGTCACCTGCGCAACCTCCGCCTTTACGCTGGGGCAGCAGAGGGGACTCCTCCAACAGTCTACATTAACCGGCAAGATGATCTGCTCTTCTGCTTGTTCGACTTCAAGGCCGTCACCTGGCCTGCCACCACTACTATTGAGAAGCCCAAGATGGTGGTAAACTCCTTCGTGGAACTTAAAATACCAACAGTGGGGTTTTGAATGAGACGGACTCTAGGATCACGCATTCATACTATTTGTTTATTCCCCCAAAAAATTTTTCTTTGTTTTGTTTTGTTTAATTTTTTCATTTCATGCCTTAGCACTGCTGAAAAAGAGACGTAGTCTCAGTCAGTTGACCCTGTATAAATAAAGAATACTTCTTGAAGTTTCATTACATAGCAAATACATTTTTAGGCTGATGTTATATTTTTGAATATTTGGGGTTTTGTTTCTGAGTCAGACTGATTTTAGCTTAAGAGTGCCCAAGTTGTTTTATGTTTAGTTTAAACACTATCAGATGTCACCACTATCTGTTTTTTGTTTGACTTTGTTAGGGAACATTTGACCATGGGTCGTTTTCATTTGTCTACAGTGAGTGTTTTATTTTCATGTAAAACTGAACCGCAGGCTTAATATGAATACATTGATGAAAAAATAGCCAAAAGGTTGTTATATGTCACTAATAAGTGTCTTTTTGTTTTTTTCTCTCAAGCTAGAAGGTAGTTAAGCCTCTGGACACCTGGGACTTGATCAATCCTGGGCTTCCAGAAATGTCTGTGTTTTTTTGAAGATGTGCTATTTAGCACTATTTACAAGAATTATCGGAAACATGTTGCCATAAGTTAGTTGAAAACCCAAATTAACCACTTTGGTTTGCTTAAAATTTAACTAAGTATTACGCATGCCTAGGTGTCACTGGCTCCTCTCTGTATTGGAACTGGTGGGTGCACACACCTTTTCCTGAAATAGAGACGAGTCCAGACTTTTACCAGGCTAGGAGTAAAACAAATTGTGAATGAATAATGCTAATTCGAGTGTCCTGTAAGGGGAATGACATTGCTGCAAGGGTTAAGAATATTTGTGTTAAAGCTATTTACATGTCAATACCTGTACTCGGTTGTGTTGCTTTGTGTTTCTTTTATTTGGTTTTCAGAAGCTTTTACAACCTCTTCAGAAGCCATTTTATCTGTGAGTAATTATACTTCACGTTTTAATATTTAGGCTGATATTGATATTATTTGTCTGTTTTGATGCATCTACTTGTTTAGTTCTGTACTATTGTGACTTAAGTTACAAATCAGATTATAGAGGGAACTTAAATAAGCCTCTGAGTCTTGGACTTTGGACTGTCCGTAATGGCTCTGACTCTCCTCTGCTACACCATTGAGGATCGATGATTTTCCAGCTAATGGAAAAAATATTGAGTGGAAAGCCAATCTTTTTACAAGTTCTCAGTTCTTCTCAACGTTCTGGACGAACACAACGGCTGAGTACTGGTTTGTCATTTTGACAAATTCACAATACTTTTCTGGTATTTTTGACAGTTTGATTTAATATTGTGTCTTAGGAACTCATATCGAATCAAAGGGGGGTATATACTGTATATATTGCATCATAACAGATCATCAGAAACAATTTGTTTAAGTGTTTGAATTAATCTGTATGCTTGTGCTAGGCACATCTTCTGTTGAGCTTTGAACGCAAAGATTACTGCTACACCCCTTGTTTTGTCCCTCCTGTATGTTTGGTCTTCTGTTCCTGATTAGGAGAAACATTCCCAGTGGACGCAGCAGTTAAGCTGTTGCCAGAAACAGTGGGGGGTAGTTCCACCGAGGGGACAGGGAGGTCAGACCTGAAGACATAAAACCATGACAATGAAGGAGACATATGAAAACATTTCCATTGATTAGACCATGTTGAACTATTGCATTTTCTCAAGACTTTTCATTTCCAGGCTTGTGAGACAGCAGACTTTACCAGTGCCATAAACATCAACAAGGATACTGGGCCTGGTGAAGCAGTTCAAGCACTTAAGGGGACACCCAGAGATAAACGGGGCCTGTTTACAACCAACACAGCAGAAAGAGGCCAATTGCTGGGTTCACCTGTCCCACTGCGAGCCAGCCTCGTGTTCAAAAAGCCAAACACCAGAGACAGAAGGAACATCCGGCCCCACCACGGAGGACTGAGGCTGGTAGTATTATCTATGACAGTGTAGTGTTTTTATTCTCTGATTCCAGGAGAGAGTTCTCTCCTGTAGCTGGCGTCTTGAGGCCATGACATACTACCGCCACCGATTGTTGACGCTGTTCCCGAGACAATGGATAATGTTCCCGAGACAATGGATCCACAGGGTTCTCTCCAAGAGAGCTGAGAAAGATCGACTGGCTGAAAAGATCTTGCAGATTACTGCCAACAACAATCACAATCACAAGGCAATCACAACAAGGTTTCTTATCTCTTCCAGACCTCATACACATGCACACACACGAACTTTTTCTCCCCTTTTCATGCCATTGAACTCAAGTTTGATGTGACCCAGTGACAGTCAGAGTGACCACGCACTCAGAGACTGTTCCAGATGCCAACAAGCGAAGGCCAGGACGATGAGAGAGACAATCTCAGGGCAGCATGTTCCTGTGATTGAGACACTGGACACATTCATTCTTTTCAAGAAGGAATCATGTGTTGTTGTTGCTCTTTTTAGTAGGATATTTGATGTGTATTGAAGTTCACCCGATCCGAGCTGGTGGTAAAACATCTACATCTACATCTATACACATACTGAAAAATCTATTAAAGAGCCTCTATATGAAGTTTGTGAAGTTTTGGCCATAGACGTTCTTGATTCTGAATGTCATTCACACGATTTGAATAAGCCTATGCGATAATGCAATTTGCTGTAGTGCTAATCATAGGTTTCCTCTGCTGTGCCTGTCTGGTGGCCTGTGACAAAGCGCACGTGGGCCACCTTGCAGGGGCAGCAGTTCAGGCAACAATTGTTCTCCCTAGCGAGGGGGATCCAGCATTCAGGATGGGAATTCACCCATCTCTGACTGTTGGTTTTGGCATATCGGTTAACTTTTATGTTTTCTGTGACTAGTATGCCACGCTGAGTTGATGATGTCAAGATTGTCTATGGTTAGAGGTCGGGGTCTTGCATTTTTCTCCCAATAAAGGGTTTTCGCTGCCCCATCGGTCTGAGGATACTAGTGTTTTTGTTTTGATTTATTAATTATTTATTTATTTTTATTAAATTAATACAAATGTTTGATTGATTCACATGTAAATGATTAACTTAGAGTAGTGAGTTTTCATGTTTGATTCTTAATCTTGATTACTGATGTTCATTGATTTCTTATTTTGATTTTACCATGTCCTTTCTGTATTCCGGTCGAGGTGGGGCCTTCACCGTCATCCTCCCCTCACAGAATCCCTATTAGCCATACAATTTTCTTGTATTTATGATTGTGAGATTTAATATTCTCAAAGGGGGGAGTGTAAGGGAAATTTTGGCATCTTCATGGATGTTCAAGCCTAAGCTGTTGTTCCAATGTGGGAGACTGGTCAGAGTGAAGACCAGGTCACGAAAGAGACAGTATGTGCCTTTTGGAGACACTGAAAGCTAAAGTTTTGTGTCTTAGACACAACATGAAATGTACGTGTCCTTATTAATGCTGATTACGTCCACTCCCCTCCACCTTGACCAATGGGATGATTGTTTATTTTAGACCAATATACTCGTTTCAACCTTGTCAACTAATCAGAACTTGCTAAGTCGTTAGACTGATCTGACTTTAGTAATTTCTCTGTGTACAGACTGAATCAGACTCTGTAGTCATCAATACAACTGTACTTCGTAATTTCACTGTTTCTCCTTCTTATCAATTGGTTATTTTCTGTCATAGATTGAAATTATCCATTACACAGTTCAGTGAGACAATTCAGCATTCTGGTCATTGTACCGTTCCTACATTCTAAATTAGGGCTGAACTATTTGGGGAAAATATCTAATTGCGATTTTTCTTGACAGATGATGCGATTTGATTTGCGATATAAAACAATTTAATTAAGCTTCAGGTCAATATTCACTGTGTAATCGATGTAAAACCTGGGATGGAGCATTACCACATGCCATACCATCAAAAATATTACCTGCACTATACAGTGCATCCGGAAAGTATTCATGCCCCTTCACTTTTTCCACATTTTATTATGTTACAGCCTAATTCCAAAATGGATTAAATAAAAAAAATTTCTCAACATTCTACATACAATACCGCATAATGACAAAGGGAAAATTATTTTTTGAATTTTTTGCAAATGTGTTACAAATAAAAAAATTATCCGATTCGAAGCTGCATTTAAGCGTTTTAAAATGGAGGGTTCATCGTGACAGTAACGCACAGGATGATAAGGAGACTCATGGAGATGTGACCTAACATTTCAATGGTTGGATAAAAGGTTGGATGGATAAGAAGGTAGTTAAACGGTTGGAAGTTAAAGTTGGTGCAGCTTGACAGTTCACGTTATGGGGAGCAAGCTCAGAGCATCATATCAGAATTTGAAAAGCACTTTACTGATTTGCGTCTGTCACCTGCCAGCTATGTTTTCCAATTTGTGCAAGCATTGTTTGGGATTACATTGCCCCCAAATCGTATCACTGTTCCACCTGGATAGCTCTGCGGTTGAGTATGATATTCTCACACTGCAAAATGACCCTGAGATCAAATCCAGGGCAACACCTGGCATGAATGGGGAGTTCTGGAACCTACTGCAGGAACAAAAGTTGCAGAAGATTCGTGTTGAACATAACAGCACTTTTTGGCTCTACCTATTTGTGCGCGTCTGCTTTCTCTCACATGAAAATCATCAAGTCAAAGTGCAGATCCACAATGACTTTCCGACCAAGGTAGAGAGATACATATATTTTCACTTTTCCAACTTAGAGAATTGATTTTTATTTTGACTGGATTACTTTTCTGTTTTTTCTGTGCATATTAAATATGTACGTAGGAGGTAGGCTATCAGTAAAGGCTACGGCTCCCATTAGGTCTGGTAGATCTCGGCAGACTGACAACTTTAAAAGTAGATTTTGATTAAAAAAGGTTGGCACCCCAGACATATAGTAATATTACGGGAACACAATCTAACATTAGCACTTATTTTAAGTTGTTTACCACAGTGTGTGTTGGGGGGGGTTCAGACTCTATTAGCCACAGAGCCAAGAAGAACCCTGGGAACACACACACACAAACACACGCACACACAGCTCCTGACTACAGCCTTTCCCAATGCCACACCTCAAGCCCGAAACCCCCCACCATCATAAAAGCCAGCCCCCATAACACACCCCAGATCTCAGTGTGGCTTTCAGACCGTCAGGCAGGGACTATTTCTGGCACAGAAAGCCAGATTCATCCCAGAGAAAGAGTGAGAGACCAGTACAATAACACCACTCAGACTTCAAGGCTGTTTGGGCCCCTTCAGAGACCTGCTGCACCTGACTGAAAAGAGGAGAAAAAATTTAAAGCTTGTCTCCTTTGAAGATACTTTCTGGAGGCTTACAAACAAATCCACTTGGAGAGACTAACTTCACGCACATTAATTCAAAGAGGTGGCTTAGCAAGGGAAATGGTTGCTGTGTTTTGAGACCTAGCCCACTGCATTCTTTCCATGACAGTTTGGGTTGAGCAAAGGAGAGTTTGTTCCACTATATATCTCCCTAGGAAGAAGTGGGAGAGGACCTGATAGATAAAGCTGTAGTCTTGTTTACTCACCCAAGCAGATATAAATACAGTGCTCAAATTTTAAGGGAACACTATCATCACAGGTTTATAACACCCAGTCTCTGGGAACCTCTGAGATATTGACCTGTCCAGTTAGGAAGCGTAAGTGATTGTGAATCGAATTTGCCTGTTTTGGCGCAAATGAAAGCGACAACAGGTGGACCGGAGTGGCAACAGCAAGACAACTCCCAAAAAGGGAATAGTTTTGCAGGTGGTGGCCACAGACCATTTCTCTCTCCTGATCCTTCCTGACTGATTTCACTCAAGTTTTGCATTTTGCTTGTGGGCTTGTAACTCCTGGTAGCATTAGGCGATACCTGCAGCCCATTCAGGTTGCACAGGTAGTCCAGCTCCTCCAGGATGGCACATTCATAAGTGCCGTCGCAAGAAGGTTTGCTGTATCTCCCAGCACAGTGTCCAGAGTGTGGAGGAGAAACCAGGAGACGGGCCATTACACGAGGAGAGCTGGACAGGGCCATAGAAGGGCAACAACCCAGCAGCAGGACCAATATCTGCTCGTTTGTTCAAGGAGGAACAGGAGGTGCACTGCCAGAGCCCTACAAAATGACCTTCAGCAGGCTACTCATGCATGTTTCTGACCAAACTGTCAGAAACAGACTCCATGAGGGTGGCATGAGGGCCCGACGTCCTCTAGTGGGACCTGTGCTCACAGTCCAGCACCGTGCGGCTCGACTGGCATTTGCCAGAGAACACCAGAATTGGCAGCTTCGCCAGTGACGCCCCATTCTCTTCACAACTGAGAGCAGATTCACACTGAGCACATGTGACAGGCGTGAAAGAGTCTGGAGAACATTACAATGCATCCGGAAAGTATTCATACCCCTTCACTTTTTCCACATTTTATTATGTTACAGCCTAATTCCAAAATGGATTAAATAAAAAAAAATTCTCAACATTCTACATGCAATACTGCATAATGACCAAGTGAAAAATGTTTTTTTTTGAATTTTTTGCAAATGTATTAAAAATAAAAAAATAAAATATCACATGTACATAAGTATTCACACCCTTTGCTGTGACACTCAAAACTGAGCTCAGGTGCATCCCGTTTCCACTGATCATCCTTGAGATGTTTCTACAACTTGATTGGAGTCCACCTGTGGTAAATTCAATTGATTGGACATGATTTGGAAAGGCACACACCTGTTTATATAAGGTTCCACAGTTGACAGTGCATGTCAGAGCACAAACCAAGTTATGAAGTCCAAGGAATTGTCTGTAGACCTCCGAGACAGGATTGTATCGAGGCACAGATCTGGGGAAGGGTACAAAAAAATGTCTGCAGCATTGAAGGTCCCAACGAGCACAGTGGTCTCCATCATTCGCAAATGGAAGACGTTTGGAACCACCAGGACTCTTCCTAGAGCTGGCCGCTGAGCAATCGGGGGAGAAGGGCCTTGGTCAGGGAGGTGACCAAGAACCCGATGGTCACTCTGACAGAGCTCCAATGTTCCTCTGTGGAGATGGGAGAACCTTCCAGAAGGACAACCATCTCGGCAGCACTCCACCAATCAGGCCTTTATGGTAGAGTGGCCAGACGGAAGCCACTCCTCAGTAAAAGGCACATGACAGCCTGCATGGAGTTTGCCAAAAGGCACCTAAAGGACTCTCAGACCATGAGAAACAAACTTCTCTGGTCTGATGAAACCAAGATTGAACTCTTTGGCCTGAATGCCAAGCGTCATGTCTGGAAGAAACACACAGCACAGCTCATCACCTGGCCAATACCATCCCTACAGTGAAGCATGGTGGTGGCAGCATCATGCTGTGTTTTTTTTTTCAGCGGCAGGAACTGGGAGACTAGTCAGGATCAAGGGAAAGATGAATGCAGCAATGTACAGAGAGATCCTTGATGAAAACCTGCTCCAGAGCGCTCTGGACCTCAGACTGGGGCGAAAGTTCACCTTCCAACAGGACAACGACCCTAAGCACACAGCCAAGATAACAAAGGAGTGGCTTCGGGATAAGTCTGTGAATGTCCTTGAGCGGCCCAGCCAGAGCCCAGACTTGAACCCGATTAAACATCTTTGGAGAGATCTGAAAATGGCTGTGCACTGACGCTCCCCATCCAACCTGATGGAGTTTGAGACGATCTGCAAAGAAGAATGGGAGAAACTGCCCCAAAATAGGTGGCCAAGCTTGTAGCATCATACTCAAAAAGACTTGAAGCTGTAATTGCTGCCAAAGGTACTTCAGCAAAGTATTGAGTAAAGGGTGTGAATACTTATGTACATGTGATATTTTATTTATTTATTTTTAATACATTTGCAAAAAATTAAAAAAACTTTTTTCACTTGTCATTATGCGGTATTGTGTGTAGAATGTTGAGAACATTTTTTATTTAATCCATTTTGGAATTAGGCTGTAACATAATAAAATGTGGAAAAAGTGAAGGGGTATGAATACTTTCCGGATGCACTGTATGCTACCTGCAACATCATCCAGCATGACCGGTTTGGTGGTGGGTCAGTGATGGTCTGGGAAGCCATATCCTTGGATGGTTGCACAAACCTCCACGTGCTAGCCAACAGTACCCTGACTGCTGTTAGGTACCGGGATGAAATCCTCAGACCCATTGTCAGACCTTATGCTGGTGCAGTGGGCCCTGGGTTCCTCCTGGTGCAGGACAATGCACGGTCTCATGTGGCCAGACTGTGTAGGCAGTTCCTGGATGACGACGGCATTGATCACATTGACTAGCCCTCATGTTCCCCAGACCTGAATCCAATCAAGCACCTCTGGAACGTTATGTATTGGCGCATCCACTGCCGCCAAGTAGCGCCACAGACTGTCCAGGAGCTCACCGATGCCCTAGTCCAGGTCTGGAAGGAAATCCCCCAAGACACCATCCGTTGTTGGGAGTGCATACAGGCACATGGGGGCCATACACACTACTGAGCCTCATTATGAGTTGTCGTGATGAAATTTACGCAAGTTGGACCAGCCTGTGACTTCGATTTTACACTTAGATTTTTGGTATGATATTGAATCCAGCCCTCAATGGGTTGATGAGTATGGTTTCCATTTACCATTCTTACGTCATTTTGTTCTCAACGAATTACACAATGTATATCAATAAAAAAATTCATCTTGAACATTTCGTTCATCGAGAGCCACTGTGTGATTTAAGTGTTTCCTTTTTTTGAGCAGTGTAGAAGCAGGGCGGAAGAGGAGAGAGGACATGTTAAAGATGTAGCATGTGAAAGAGAACAGATAAATGAAAGAAACAAGCTAAAGGGGATAAGGGGGAATATAATTTAAATAATTGTATTCTCTACAAGACAATCTTCTGTAACTAATGATAGGAGAGGGTAAAAGAAAGTGGGATAGGCAGGCAGGACTTTACCTTGGCACATCCTGGTGCCCTGTATTTGGTATCCATCAGGACATTCACAGGAGTAACCACCAGGACTGTTCACACACTGGTACTGACACATGTAGCTGGAGAAAGCACATTCGTCTATGTCTAGGAGAAATCATACACATACACAACGGACAAAAAAATAGAGACCGTCAATGCAACAGGCAGTTGAGCGAGCTTACCTCGAGTCTGACCCGACTACGCGTTATGATAGCCAAAGTTAGCTTTTTTTTAAATACGATTTTAAATAATTGTGGAATGGACTAATTTGGAGACGGCCGAACATAGAAATCAGCGGAGACGGGCAGGCAATGCGAAATATAAATTGAGATTACAAAAAGTGGGGTGTACAAAACATAGATTTTGAAATGTGGGAGGACATATGAACCCCCCCCCCCCCATTTATATTGGCTCCTACGTGTAATATTTGTTAATGATGTTTTTGTGGGAGGTACCAAAGGCCCATTTCTGATCGCCAGTATTTCTGCGTTGCTGGTTATCTGTACTCATATTTGTTTGGCTAAATGGCTATATAGACTAGCTCAGTATTTAAAACTACCTATCATCTGTGTCTGTGTGGGTGGGTGTGTATTTTATGTTTTTGTTTATCTTTGTGTTTACCTTGGCAAGTGACTGAGTCAGAAGCCAGTTCATAGCCCTGGTCACACTGACAGAGGAAGGACCCTATGAGGTTATAACATTGGTGCTGGCACCGCCTGTCAACCTCACATTCGTCCACATCTAGAACCAGAACAGGGTTATCAGTTACCAGAAAGCACACCAAACACACATAAAATCACAATCGCAACCATGTACAGAAACATGCTGATACAATTGCATTAATAGGAGATTTAGCCGAAGTATAGGAATTCAATAGTTGCCATCAATAGTAGTATAGAATGTCAACTTTTTGTTGTTTTGATCAGTTCAATACACCACCATATTGCATCTGGATGTTGAAGTGATAGACAGACACGCAGAGTTCAATGCTCAACCTCTAAGCTGTTCCCTGAGGTGTTTGAGTGCCTGCTAGACGCTTTCCTCCCCATTCAGCCTCAGAGTAAAAAACTGGAACTTAGTCATTAAAAATAGGGATGACAGAATTGGACAGGTACCCTCGACATAGAAAGTAGAAAGTACGCACTTCATGCTACATCAAACGTGTGGGTTTAATCACACACACACACACACACACACACACACACACACACACGTGATATAGCTAACTTGCCAACACAGCTGTGATTGTTGCTAGCCAGCTTGTGCCCCTCATTGCACTGGCAGTAGTAGGATCCCTCAGTGTTCACACATTGATGCATACAGTAGTGGGACAGGACACACTCATCTCTGTCTGTAAAATGAGAAAAACACTTACCGTGAGTATGAGCATACACATACATGTCAAGAAGTGCTTCAATAAGAACTATTATCGAACAAGCTGGCTCCTATGAAAGACAAAATGTGCCTGGTACACAAAGATTCACCAGAAAACCGAATAGGGGTAAAACGGGGATAGTATTGTGACCAAAAGGTGACCAAAAGGTCATGAGTTCAAGCCCACCTGGGAACACCACCACTAGTGTATCCTTGAGCAAGGCACTTAACCCTAAGTTGCTCCAGGAGGGCTGCCCCTGAAATTTCATTGTAAGTCGCTTTTGATAAAAACGTCTGCTAAATGACTGTAATGAAATACAAAAGAAAAAAATAGTTGCACATTTTCTGCCTTCATTTGTTTTACCTGTAAAGCTTTTGTCAAAAGCCCGGTTTTCGTTAGGGTTTTGCAAAAGTAATGGTTGATGGTCCCTCATCAGCATTAAATATGACACCAAAGTGTGTTCAGCAAAGGCTCACCCTCACACAGGTCTCTGTTCCTCTGATAACCAGGGTGGCACTGGCAGGTGAATGAGCCACGAGTATTGTAGCACGTCTGGTCTGGACCGCAGGTGTGTCTGCCCGTTGAACACTCATCTATATCTGCAACATATACACACACACAATCCTTGTACTTTGCTGAACAGTTAACACACATGCACAGTATAGTTAAATCACGTACACATTGGCACTAAGAGTTTAACAATATGCACACAGGCAGCACACTTTCTTATTTACAGACACAGACCGGCACGCACACACACACACACACACACACACACACACACACACAAACATACACACTTATCAGAGGCAATCAGAGGAAGAAAGCACTGCCAAGCACTGGGTGTGGAAGGGAGTGGAGCCAGATGATATCTCATGCTAGCAGGACATCAGTGTAAAAGGGAAAAGTGTGTGTGTGTGTGTGTGTCTGCACTAAGGAAGTGTAAAATGAGAGAGAAAACGGCAGCTTTACGTTTCTATTCGATTTACTATTAAGGCCGACTGACATGTCTCAAGCTCTTCAGCATAATAAACAACCTCTCTTTATATCTCCCCCATCCCTTTCAGACACACACACACACACACACACACACTTCCAGAGGGGAGATAGGCAAGTGCTTGTAGTCATGCTGGTGCACATAAACAAACAACTCTCCATCGTGAAGTGCAGCTTCATTGATTATTCTACTGGTACAATCTGTCTTTCTGCCTGCCATCATGCTTTTCTATTTGCCCGCTGTACTGCTTATCTGTCTATCAACCCAACTAGCTGCCTTTCTGCTTGCTTTGCTGGTGCTTTCTGCAGCAGTAATAAGGAAGTACAGAGATCACATAGAAAACTTTTTCCATCAGGGCCCCAGAACTCAAGAATGTTTTACTGGAATTTTTATCTTTTTCAAATCTATCATATCATTTCCTAGAAGATGACTGTCTACCATTATTACAAAATCTATAAAAAAAAATCTAACGACATAAAATCATTATTTTCCTAAGACATGATGATGAAATACCTTATACCACCCCTCCCTGGTGGAAGATAACAGTCTTCAGGTTCTTTTTTTATGTATAATTGGATTGTAAGAATTTATTCAGAATGAATCATAACACAAACATTGACAGAGGAAATAAAACAAATTTTGTCAGTGGCCCGTCCGTTGCCAACCTCTACCTGAGAGTGATGTCCAAGGATACTGACAGAAAACGTATACCCCGGTAAAAACATGTTCAAAACAGATCCATAGCTTAGTTTAAAAAGGTGATAGTGGTGAAAGAATTGAGCGAAAACAGTCGTACATTCAGCCCTTACCGAGCGGACATGGTGGTGTACTTGTATTCTTAGAATAAGATTAAGATTAAGATTTAACACCGCTATGCGACAACACACAGCAGCACGCACACACACACAAACCAAAACTAAGTGTACACAGACGTGCATACACACAAGTACATTTCCTATACATTATTTGACTCCATAAAATTATATAATCAAAATGTGTTAGACAATAAAGGTACAGGTAGCACCTTCTCTCTAAATAGCCAACCAGCACGCACGCACGCACGCACGCACACACCCTCTGGGCCTACCAACAACTATCCTGGGTGGTTGAAGCTTCTCATTATACACTTAATTCAGGCAGCCAGTGGGTAAACGTTCTAACAGTCTGTCAGGTATTTGACACACACACACACACACACACACACACACACACACACACACACACACACACACACACACACAGTGATAGAAACTCAAATCACAAGTGTTACATGCATGGCAGTGGATGTACAGAAAAATACTAGAAATGACCAAGCACCTACCATCCAAGATTTCAACACAGGATCAAGAATGAAAAAGACTTCTCTCAAAAAGTCAAAGGCACACATTATTACAAAAAGTAAGCTAGCCTTGCATAGCCATGCATTCATGACAATTTGTCTTTGCATTTTGCCACTATGTTAGCGACCAGAAAGACTGGACCAAACTAAGTGCAATTTGGGATAAGACGTAAAAAAAATTCTAATAATCAAATAAAAAATTGTAGGAGGGCATTTATTTTGTTGTCTCCACTGTTCATAATAATCGTAACGGGGTCACTAAGTAGAAATTGGCAAAACAAATCAAGAAATTGATGAATTGGAGGAGTGCCTCCAGATTCCATCAGAAAGGAAGTACCGCCCGCAACCCCAGTTTTGTTCACATCTTTGACCACAGTGTACTAAAAAAGTAAACATGCCTCTAAATAAAAAGGACGTGCTCAAATCGATCTCACTGAAAAGGAATAGATAATGGCAATTTATAGCAAAATGCAACCTTCTTAACAAATATCTAAAAAGTAATACCTTAACAACAACTTAAAATGCTATTCTACTTTGAGCACAGAGCCAGGATAGAGACCTCAAAAAAAATATTAACTGACCATGTGCACGTACAATTGTTATGCATCAATTGTGTATCACGAAATCCCCACATGGTGTTATGTAACAGAGCACTGCAATAAAGCACACAGCACACAGCACCATTGATGGACCAGAACATCTGGCTTCTACACTCATGGTAGCCTACTAAGTCTATCAAAAACTTATTGTTCACCATTTGCGCTGTTTGGATTTTATCTGGGATTTCCCGTCTATGGTTTTTAAGGCTCTCAAAACAACAATAGTTTGCTGAATATGCTGATTTGTATTAACAACAAGGGATGTATCCCTTCTCTGAAGTTTATATGAGAGGTTCTGCAGTTCACGTAAATTGTCAAATCAGCACCAAACAGGGAGCAAGTTGTTTGAAGGTGATAAATATAAAATTTAAAAACTTTGGGTTATTAGCCTGTCAGATTGCAAGCACTGAAGACTCAACTTAACCTTCAACACCTTAACATCCTATGTGTTGGTATGGTATGTCCACTGTGTTGCTTAGGTTTTCTTTGCATTAAAAACTACTCCAAATAGATGTGCTGGTCCTAAGGTAAGTATACAATTGTATGATTTACAGTGAGTGACATAACTGTTAGATAAAAGGTCAAGTGAATTTATAAATTAGTAGGGGAGATGTCCTGAACGTGAGGAAGACAGAGAGAGAGCGAGCGAGTGAGGGGGGAGGGGGGGGCATGGAAAAGACAGAAACAGCAGTTATGTAAGCGAACAAACACCAGCAAAAATATGTTGCTTTGGTTGTTCATTGGCATGCTGTGTAGCCCCTTTTTCCTAGCTAAATTCTCAAGGTTAAAACAACCCCGAATAAACACCTGTAATGTTTTGTCGCAAAGTGTTTGGCTCAATCCAAAATGGTTTTGCCTCCCCTGCTGTAAGCTACCGCAAACTCAAAACAAAAATCAGAAACAAACAAGCAGGCCTATTAAAAAGAAACAAAACAAACAGGAAAAGTTTGCTTTCTCTTGAAGTATGCTGTGTCCTCCCCTGTATATCGAACTTTTCCCGTGAATTAGCTGTTGTAGTTTACACCCCAATGCAGCATGGGAACATTTGACTCTCATTGTGATCTCACTTAGACGTGTTATAAAATGTGCGCGTATGTTTCTATTTATAATTATATAAACAGGCCTCTTTTTTGTAATGTTAACAGTTGTTTATTTTAAATATGCATGTATTTAAGTATGTATGTACTTTCCCGTCACGCGTCCTCCAGACTTTAGCCGGGAGAACTCCGGAATAAAACGCTAGTTTAAACAGCGCCAGCCTAGTCTACGTTGGTTTTTTATTTCCTTCTAAGCTTTTATACCTCATTCATTCGTTTTCACAAGAACCACCACATTAGTTGAAAACAAAAGTAAACATACACCCCCCACACTCCCACAATGCCCCATCTTAAAGTAACAGGCTTAATCTTTTTGACACCATATCTCTAAGGCCTATTTAGGCCTACTGCAAAAGAGAATAAGGTTAGGACACCTCACCAACCGTGCTTAGCCAGACATTGTGGGAGTACCTTCAACGAGTTCATTATGCCGTGGTTATACTACTTCTTACTGCATGTGAATTCTATCTAAGTGGACGTTAGCTAGCTGTGGTGTGCGTAGCTAACTATTTTACAGGGCTGTTGGTCATGTCCTCTGTATTTTCTTCTAGTGTTTTATTCTTTATTTTCTTCTCCCTATAATTCAGACAGACCACTCAATTGATTAGCCGTTGACTTGCTCTGTTGCGTGGGCTCTCATTTAAGCTTGCGCAAAAGTATTGGAATAATATAAAACTAGACAACCAGAGGAATCCGTTGGTATCAGTCTTTTTATACTAGCTTGTCAGAAAGGGGGCTATATAATGCTCTGAAGCTAGGTTACATTTTGGCGAGAGAAAAGTTAAGTTAGCCGTAAGCTAACCAACAGTGTATACTTTTTTTCACTGGTATAGAGAGGAGAAAGAGAACAAGAAAGCGAGTGAGAGGAAGAACAGAGAAAGAGCAGGTATCTACCATTTCTTCCTCCTTGGTAGTAGGCCTACCTGCCCTTATAGATCTCTCAAACATAATAATTTAATACATGTCAAATGTATGACAATTAAAATGGATTGGATGACCAACAGACTGGACAAACTGTTGGATCCACCAGTTTTCCATAAACATTAATCAAGATATTATTAAATGATGGTAATGAAGTCATGAATCGAAAATGCTGCTATATTGGGTCAGATGTTGCAGGCACATTTCTAAATTATACAATCAATACACCATAGAGAAACCTGAAAAGGTTTTATATAATTTTAAAAAATCTGTTGAGGAGACAGGATATGAAATACCGAGAAAGAGACAGACAGCTAGTGCAGAGTGTGAAAGAGTTGAGCGAGACAGCAGGTTCTTCCAAGGAGAGAGACAACAAGAGGAGAATAGACGAGACCAGGTTATTTGAAGGAGATAGAGAGATATGAGTGGAGAAGAGAGTGAGTGAAAGGGTAAGAAATGATCTAGTCAAGGCATAGAGACTAAACTTGAGTAATGAGTATTAAAACCCAGCTAATTTAGGGCCAAACCTGAAAGATACTGCAGTTGTGCTCCTCTGCTCAATTTATTTGACAGTCAATGCGATTTCAATGCAAAAGAAAATGCAAAGATTTCCATATTTGAGACTTATGTTAAATAAAAATTGGGCTAGAATCCATGTGCTGGCACTGACAAAGTCTGTCAATATTTCTTTAGAGATTACTGTTACTCTCAAAATACATTTAAACAAAAATGTAACAAAATGTTCTCGAACTAGGACTCATGACCTCAGTTTTTCAAATATCCTAGCTGCGGCCTTGGTATTATGCCCTGAAAGGCACCTTAAATAATTGCTTGCTGCAAAACTAACTTCTTTATTTGTTTCCTGTAGCGCTCATTGGTGATTGTTAGTATTATTATTATTATTAGGTGGCTGGCTGTGCAGCCGGTCATCTCTTGTAATTGTTAGTATTATTATTCCCCCAGATTCTGTACTTCCCATTGTTAAAAATGCACCAAATTTGGCACACATGTCCAAGTTTACTCAAAACTACACCCCATGCCATGCCACCTCATTATACCTGTTGGTGGCGCTATAGCAGTAGTTTACATGGGCCATTAGGGCTACAGCTCCGAAATCTTAAGATTTTTTCCATTGCAGTGAGATGAAACTTTCATATACTGGCACCCATTAGAAATTATGTAGTCCATCACTCAGTTTTTTTTCAAAAACTGGTGGTCTACCCAAAGTGTGTAAATCCAAAACCATAAATCCAAATCACATCAAAATTTCAGGATATCATCTTCCGACTCTCAACATTAACTGTCAAGAATATCAAAATGTATTACTGTAATCACTACTGTACATTCAATTTGTCATATCTCACTGGTTCATTGAACAATCCTCATCTGAAAAACATACAAATATCCCAACGTTAATAACATGATGTGTGCAAAATCTCAGATTGGTATCTTAAAAACTGAATTTTAAATAAATAGCAGAGTTTTGTGATGTTTTTGGTTGAACTTCACTCTTTGACGCGTATCTATTTTAATCAATTTAATCATCTCCTCCGAGGCAGTACACCAAAATCACAGTATATCATCCTCAGATGGCCTACTACAGAAACAACTTGGGGATTTTTGATATTTAAAAAATTTTGCTCACAGTGAATCAAAATGTATTACTGTAAACAGTACTGTACATTTCGATTTTTAAATGCTTCAATATTGGACCAATTTATATCATACTTCTATACAATATTCATAATATGATTCACATCACGATTTAAAAAAAATTACCTTGAAAACTGAATTTTGTATAAATAGCCAAGTTTAGTAATTAATTGGTTGGATTTGAACTAAGCCCTCTGAAACCATAAAACCAAATTAACTCAAATCGCTGCATATCATCCTCAGATGGTCTACTTCACACACAAAACCAAGCTTGGCGATACAGTCATAATTGAGCTCACACTGCACCAAAATGCATTTCTGGAAGTTATTAAGTAGTAGTAGCAAGTATTAGTAGTAGTAGTAGCAATTTGTTTTAATGGCACTAGTAGTTGATTTTTTTTCCCCCTGATACTCTCCCCACATAGCAGTGGACACAGTGTTGGATCCGCCCTCAAGTGGCAATGGGAGGGAATCTTCTTGCAACCGTGACTGAGAACAACTTATTGAGTAACCTCATTCCAACATGCATTGCTATTACCTACAGATCCATTAAAATGCAGCAAGCAGCTGCACTGTGACTTTTGTTGTGTGAGATGCCAGCAGTAGCAATGTTACTAATCTATAGCCTTTTATAACGATTATGTGACGAGGTGTCAAATCAACATTGCAAAGCAGATATTTGTATGGTTTGGAACACCAAACTTGTCATATCAGACAAAGAGAGGTTTATACGTTCTCAGATTTGTTCTTAGCTGGATTACCACATTCATTTTGGAGCTGGGGGTCATCACCGCGCATGGCAGACATCAAACACGAAGAAACATGACTAATCAACATAATGTAGCGTCAGGCATAACTCCCAGCATGCCTGGTGAGTAACTCTGTTTATTGTTATGTACACTAGGTTCTTAATGTTTCCTTGTTGTCGTGTTTTTATCATGTTTATGTAAAGAGTTATGAAGTGCTGTAAACGCAGATATTGGTTTCTACTTTTGTTAGATATGACACTGTGACTGTGTATGGTGTGTCTGTGAATAACCTTAGAGCATGTCCCATTCAGTCAGTGAACAATTGCTTGAATATTATCAATTAAAGAGTGAAATAGCCATGAGTCTGGTGATTTCACCTGTCTCAACAATACAAATACATCTTTCTCAAATGTGTGAGCACTATCTGATTTTTTTCTACAAGTGGTGGTGGTTTATATAGTTCGTTAACAGATGTTTTAAATTTTGCTCATCTCCTTTAGAATACTGAAGGTTGTGTAGGTTGGTGGGTGTGCAACCTCCTCCAAGCATCACTGCAGATCCATCACACCCTGGTCACAGACTGTTCCAACTCCTCCCCTCTGGCAGACGCTACAGAACAGTGTACTCCAGAACCACCAGACACAAGAATAGTTTCTTTCCACAGGCCATCACCATGATGAATAGTTGAGACCAGTATCACAGTACCTGGATCACTCATGTGCAATAACCCTGGGACACAACGTTCACTGTACTGTACTAAGTTATACAAGCTGCACATTGTATATTGCACACTCTGTATATTTGGTATCATACATATCATTCTGTACATTACCATAGTTTTATTATAGTTTTTATCATAGTTATATTTATTTCTTATTTCTCTTTGCACTTTATCCCTGCACATTGTTTGTCTACTGCATGTATGTATATTGAGAGTGAGATAAACACCGGAGTCAAATTCCTAGTATGTAAGCATACCTGGCCAATAAAGCTGATTCTGATTCTGATTCTGATTCTGATTTGCTAAGAGTTTTATGACCATTCCAAACAAATGTCTGTCTTTTTTTTCTTCTTCTTTCTTTTTGAACATTTGATATGCTATTTTTTTATTTCTTCTTTTTTTCCTTAATGTTCTTTTTTTCTATCATCCTTTTTATATGCCGGCCACCTTATCACTGCTTGCAGTTATATTTTTAATCGGTTTTTGGCCCCATTGAAATGACTGAGGAGAGGGTTTTGACTGGGAGAGAGTTTTCATTGCCATATACCGCCATCTAGAGTTGATGTTATGTATTTGCATGTTGTTACGTTTGTACCAACTGTCTTGATTATTACGCCGAACACCAGTTGTTAACTGCATCAGTGACTCCATCTCGTTATTTGACATCCAAACATGGTGTCAGAAGTGGGAAAGCTATATCATAACTAACAATACAAAACACCGCGCCAGCAGTTCAGGTCATCTGCACGAATGCTCGTGTTAGTATAGGGCAGCACTGTTGTCGTTTTTCCATAGTGAGTTAGCTAGCTTTCAGTTAGCATTAGCACTAGCCATGGATACACGCTTCTGCAATGAAGGACATCATTGGAGACTGGAGCACAAACCGGGAAATTCACAGCTAGGAGTAGGACATTTTCGACAATATGTGGATGGCTGTTCATGAGCCTCATGATGAGGAAAATAAGTACTGCCTTCATTAGGACAATCAGGTTGGTCTACAAGCCTTTGCTTTGGTGAAAATTTGTTTATTGTAACTTACAGTGTAAGGATTTGAGAATAGCACACCGCTGAAATCTGAGGCGATTTTTCAAGGGAAGGCAACTTATTTTTTTTATATAACACTTTCTATCACCTGACGTAACTATTTTGTCACAAATTCTTATTTTATAACGGTAGAAATTTCAGAAAAGGTGTGCTAGCTAACGGCTAACGTTATTGCAGACCTGCTGCAGTCACGTTTGGAAATGTGAGTCTACCATGTTGTCTCACTATTTGCAATTTGTTTACTGTACGGATTTGAAAAATAGCACACTGTATAGCCTATATTGTGGTAAATATCTCTATTGTAAGGACGGATGATCCTCATAAACGTTTAGAAAATTATTTAATCATTTAAAAAATGCTAAACAAAATGTTGACTGACAGTCAGTTTGCAGAGCTTTCACTGAGCGCCGGCGGGCTTCCTACCAAACAGCCGACTGATACTCTCGCACAGCCTGCTACTTTGATATATAATGTTTTGATTAACAAGTTGGATTCGCTATGCGTGTACACTTATGACCACTAGCCTTTTGTTTCAAAACAATGCAAGCATGCTGATAGGTTAACGTGCCTATTAACGAACTCTAGCTAGTAAACGTAGTCTGGTCAGATCGATATTGTCTTGACCAGGCAGAGCCAAGACAATCTTCTGCCACAATAAGGTAACAAGCAAAACCTGGTATGGATTTTCAAAAAATTGGCTATTGTCACGCAATGAAAGCGGAATGGATTAATTTGAAGATTGATGATCAGCCAAAATTGCCATAGGTTTATTTTATTAATTTAGGGCTTGATAAACCTTTATAAAGTGAAGGCGTCAATAAATAAACAAAAATGTATAAATAAGGTCTAATGATTCTTAATTACAAAACTAATGATCAGTCAGGAATTCATGTGTTTTTGAAAACTAATAGGCTACTAATAGTTATTCACAGAAAAAATGCACAAGAAGCCTAACTCCTTTACAATAACTCACAAAATATTTACAACTGGGTAGGTGAGCCGCTCGCCCAAGACACGTTTTAAAGCCCCCTGTCAAAAAACGAGGTCTGTAGCGGAGTCCACTTGTCCAATCACTGGACGCATCACATCTGCAATTGCTCATGGAAATGCATTCCCTAGTTATTGTTATTAGGCATTTTTTTGGCGCCTTAACTACCTACGCCTGCAGTTTTGACCCTATCGATTCCATCCCAGTGCCCATGTCTTGGGTATTGCAGTCTAGTGCGTGTGTATACAGCTAAGTGATCGGTTCACGTGTTACATTTTTAATTATGTGATGCATCAGTGAACAGTAACACATACTCTTGGTATTATTAGGCAGATTTTGGAGCCCTAACTACGCCCGCAGTTTTGACCCTATCGATTCCATTCCCATGCCAACGGCTCTTGGGTTGTGGTGTGCAGTGCGCTTGCATGTAGCCAAGTGATCGGTTCACGTGTTATATTTTTTATTATTATTTAAAATGTTTGCCCTGATTGAAATTTCCCCGTGCCATGGGGAAAATAATTAATCAGCTGCGCTCCATTAGTCATACTAGTACTGGCAACGGGACTTCACTTACCACAGATGTTATGTTGAACTTATTAATAACAGCAGGAATTGTGAGTGGCTTACTCTCAACGGGATAGGATTTACTTCGAGAACCCTGTATAACAGCAGTAATTTTAAGTGGCCTACTCTCAAATCAAATGTTTTCGTTGTGTAACAGGGCTAAGAGGCTAATGTGAATGAAACGTAAAGGCTACACGGGGGTTAGTTCACAAACTAAATTAGAAACCTATCAATATACACAATACAGCAAAAACGCTAGTGCGAATTATCACAAATTATCACCATTTGCATAAGGAGTTAACGTTATTTCCATGGAGTGTAACGTTAGCTAGCATGCTTGTTATTCCAAATTCCTGTTGTACAATGATACTGACGGGACTAATGTCCTCATCTAGATAACGTTGCAAACGTTACCATTTTGCCGACGATTAACAGCCAAAGTTACAGTTTTATTTCCTTCAAGCTAAGATAATAATCAGCAAGGCAAAAACTGTTGTAACCACAACGTAATTAAAGAATTTGCGTTTTGGATTGGTTTTGGAACATATGAGATACCGTGAAGACATTTAGCTAAACTTGACCAACGTTACTTATAATGTAATTAAACGGAACGCTTGCTACAGTATGGGTCCGTGTACCCAAGTTTCAGTTGATTTTCCTTTACAGTTTAGTGGGACACTTCATAATTTCAGGTCATTGTACCGTTCCTACATTCTGAATGTCTGTTGCACTTTACATAAGGATCTTGAGTTGTTATTTTTCCTTTTTCAAAGTTGTGTTTTAACTTGGTATCACTCGCAGCTGAGAGTGCTCAGTTTATTAATCATCTCTACAAAATACAAAACCGAGCGGACAAACAGTGGGCGTAGATTCCATGCGAAAGGGGAACGGCGGGTATAAAAGTAAAAGTTGTCTGTCCTTCTTGTAAACATCTGTCATCCATATTCGTCCAACTTCGCAGTTATCTACAAGCCAAACCATCACTAATTAAGTGATTCGTCAGTGTTGACGCTCACATATTGAAATTGCAAAGTCATATTCTTCCTTTACTTATTATTAGGTGGACTTTTGGCTGCCTGCAGTTTTGAATCTATTGATTTCATTCTTGTGCCGACATGTCCGGCATAATACCGTATAGTGCCCATGTATATAACTAAGTGAACGGTTCATGTGTTATATTTTTAATTGTTTTTTATTAATTCTATTGAAATTAATGGCGAGAGATTTTTCACGGGCATATACCGCCATCTAGCGTTGATGTTACCTATTTGCATGTTGTTACATTTGTATACTGACTGTCTTGGCTGTTACGCCGAACCCTAGGGGGGGCAACCGTGACTATGATAAACAATTGTATTAAAACAAATTATAATCTTGATTTGCTGGCAATTAATATGGTAGTTAGAAAATATTCTACCGTATGTGAATAAATAATCACATTTCAAATTGTGATGTAAAAGTTAAATTATACCACAATAGTCAAGGATGATGAAACATCAGCCCATTTTTTTAGCTGAAGGACATTCTCCCAGAAATAATGTCTTTTCAATAGGCCTATGCATTTTAGCAATCTCTACTCAGACCTTTTTGTTTTTCTCTCTTAGACTTGGGGTTGAAAGCTTACATAGTTGGTTGAAAGTGCAGGATTTAATCTGTGTCGGTTCAACCTCAACCATCTCCAACTCTTCTGATGAAATTTCAATGTCGATTAAATTAGGGTTGGGCAATTGGACGAATAAATTGGCTATTTTGTTGGCGATTTTGGGGGGCGATTTTTGTCATTTTGTTTTGCTAATTTAAGGATCTACCTCCTCGAGAATTGAACTCTGTAAATAAGTAACCTGTAAAGCGCAATTCAAAGCCTGTGCGAATAGGAGCTGGCAGTTGGAGGTCGATCATATTATCCACGTTTTTGTTTGTCTTCCCAGTCGGGAAAAAAGGGCATCAGTGATTAAATGACAAGGGAACTGCTCTCGGAGTTAGCGTAGCGTGCTCAGCAGGATGGAGTTTTCGCAAATGCGCATGCAAATTGGTAGTGTTACTATCTTTACCCGCACTATATGTTTGCAAAGACGGCAAATTGCTTCATTTAGGTAGCTTGCCGGTTGCATTCGGTTTAAAACAAAAAGTCCCAAATAGGGCATATTTCTATACATTTTTTAAACAAGCTCTTCTATGATTGCATTCGCTAAAAACAGCATACGAGACCATAGCACCCATGCTATCTGTGTTCTTGTTGCCAAATTAATTTTCTCATTAGGTTGTTCATCAAAGGTACCTCAAAAGTGATCAAATTTGCCCTTTTCAAATTCAACTCATCTGATCACAGAACTTTTAAGCAAAGTAACCAGATGAGATTAGAGTGAACGTAAGTTAGCTATGCAGATGAAAGGTTTTTTTACATTTAGCAAAATGGTAAATATGGTTTTGGCTTCAATGTTAAATTATCTAGGAAAATTGGTTAGTTCTGTCCAAAAAAGTCACACTGTGGCCTGGTTTTGATGGTTTTTTAATGCAAAATGTGCAAATATTTTGTCTCTGGAATTGCTAACTAATCTCTAGTAGGCCTACGTACCCCAGTTTTAAGTGAAATGTAAGATAAATTACAATGTCACAAAAACGACCATTTACTATCTTGTTAGCTATCTGTTAAAATGTGATCATAAAAGAGAACTAGAAAATGCATTTCCATGAGCAAATGCGGATGTGATGCGTCCAGTGATTGGACTGACCGCAGCACAAGTGGACTGCGCTACAGACCCTGTATGTTTACAGGGGTTTTTAAAATGTGTCTTGGGTGAGCGGCTCACCTACCCAGTAGTAAATATTTAGTGAGTTATTGTAAAGGAGAGTTAGGCTTCTTGTGCGTTTTTTCTGTGAATAACTATTAGTAGCCTATTAATAACACCAATTCCTGACTGATCATTAGGTTTGTAATTAAGAATCATTATACCTTATTTATAATTTATTGTTTATTTATTGACACCTTCACTTTATGAAGGTTTATCAAGCCTTTAAATTAATAAAATAAGCCTATGCCAATTTTGGCTGATCATCGATCTCATACGGAATCCATTCCGCTTTCATTGTGTGACGATAGCGAACTCTTAGAAAATCTATACCAGGTTTTACTCGTTACCTTGCTGTGGCAGATTGTCTTGGCTCCAGACTGCGTTTACTAGCTAGACTTCTTTCATAAGCACGTTTCTCTATCAGCAAGAATGCTCGCATTGTTTTGAAGCAAGAGGCTAGAGTAGTGGTCATAAATGTACATGCATAGCAAATCCAACTTGTTAATCAAAACATTACATATTAAAGGTGCAGTCTGTATGAGAGTATCAGTCGGGTGTTTGGATCATTAGTCCTTACAATTGAGAAATTTACCACATTATAGGCTATACAGAAGTGTGCTATTTCTCAAATCCTTAGAGTAAACAAATTGTCACCAAAGGCTTGCAACTGCAAATAGTGAGACATGGTAGACTATTTCATTGTCAAACGTGACTTCAGCAGGTCAGCATTAACCTTAGCCATTAGCTAGTGCACCTTTTCTGAAATTTCTACCGTTATAAAGTAAGAATTTGTGACAAAATAGTTGTGTCAGTTAGGTGATATAAAGTGTTATATCACAAATATAAGTTACCTTCCCTTGAAAAATCGCCTCAGATTTCAGCAGTGTTCTATTCTCAAATCCTTACACTGTAAGTTACAGTAAACAAATTGTCACCAAAGCAAAGGCTTGTAGACCAACCTGATTGTCCTAATGAAGGCAGTACTTATTTTCCTCATCATGAGGCTCATGAACAGCCATCCACATATTGTCGAAAATGTCCTACTCCTCCTGAATTTCCCAGTTTGTGCTCCAGTCTCCAATGATGTCCTTCATTGCAGAAGCGTGTATCCATGGCTAGTGCTAATGCTAACTGGAAGCTAGCTAACTCACTATAGAAAAACGATACAGTGCTGCCCTATACTAACATGAGCATTCGTGCAGACGACCTGAACTGCTGGCGCGGTGTTTTGTTATTTATGATATAGCTTTCCCACTTCTGACACCATGTTTTGATGTCAAATAATGAGACGGAGTCACTGATGCAGTTAACTGGTGTTCGGTGTAATAGCCAAGACTGTTGGTGCAAACGTAACAACATGCAAATACATAACATCAACGTTAGATGGCGGTATATGACCGTGAAAACTCTCTCCCAGTCAAAACCCTCTCCTCAGTCATTTCAATGGGGCCAAAAAACGATTGAAAATAATAATTGAAAATATAACACATGAACCGATCGCTTAGCTGTATGTAAGCGCAATGACGGCAATAGTCAAGTGGAAATGGGATCGATTGGGTCAAAATTGCGGGCGTAGTTAAGGCGCCAAAAATAGGCCTAATAATAATACGACTTTGTAGAAACAAGATGTGATGCGTCATCACTTACGCATCACATACTATTAGGCCCAAAAATATTTGGACAGTGACACAATCTTCATGATTTGGGCTCTGCATGCCACCACATTGGATTTGAAATGAAACAACTACATCGGAATTGATGTGCAGACTTTAAGGTTTAATTCAAGGGGTTGAACAAAAATATATGATTAAACATGTAGGAATTGTAGCTATTTTTATACAAACGCTCCTCATTTCAGGGGCTCAAAAGTAATTGGACAAATAAACATAACCCCAAGTAAAATGTTACTTTTCAATATTTTGTTGAGAATCCTTTGCAGGCAATGACTGCCTGAAGTCTGGAACCCATGGACATCACCAAACGCTGGGTTTCCTCCTTTGTGATGCTTTGCCAGGCCTTTACTGCAGCGGTCTTCAGTTGTTGCTTGTTTGTGGGTCTTTCTGCCTTAAGTTTTGTCTTGAGCAAGTGAATGCATGCTCGATTGGGTTGAGATCTGGTGATTGACTCGGCCATTGCAGAATATTCCACTTCTTTGCTTTAAAAAACTCCTGGGTTGCTTTTGCAGTATGTTTTGGGTCATTGTCCATCTGTACTGTGAAGCGCCGTCCAATCAACTTTGCTGCATTTGGCTGAATCTGAGCAGAAAGTATATCCCTATACACTTCAGAATTCATCCGGCTGCTTCTGTCTTTTGTCACATCATCAATAAACACAAGTGACCCAGTGCCATTGGAAGCCATGCATGCCCATGCCATCACACTGCCTCCACCATGTTTTACAGAAGATGTGGTGTGCTTTGGATCATGAGCTGTTCCAATTCTCCACCAAACTTTCTTCTTCCCATCATTCTGGTACAGGTTGATCTTAGTCTCATCTGTCCAAAGAATGCTGTTCCAGAACTGGGTTGGCTTCTTCAGGTGTTTTTTGGCAGAGTCAATTCTGGCCTTTCTATTTTTGAGGCTGATTAATGGTTTGCACCTTGTGGTGAATCCTTTGTATTTACTCTCATGAAGTCTTCTCTTAATGGTAGACTTAGATACTGATACACCTACTTCCTGGAGAGTGTTCTTCACTCGAGTGGATGTTGTGAAGGGGTTTTTCTTCACCATGGAAAGGATTCTGCGATCATCCACCACTGTTGTCTTCCGTGGACGTCCAGGCCTTTTGGAGTTCCCAAGCTCACCAGTGCACTCTTTTTTTCTCAGAATGTACCAAACTGTTGATTTGGCCACTCCTAACATTTCTGCTATCTCTCTGATGGATTTCTTCTTTTTTTTCAGCCTCAGGATGGTCTGTTTCACCTCCATTGAGAGCTCCTTTGACCGCATGTTGTGTGTTCACAGCAACAGCTTCCAAATGCAAACGCCACACCTGGAATCAACTCCAGACCTTTTAACTGCTTAATTGATGACAGGTTAATGAGGGAAGAGCCCATGCAGCGTTGTTATTTTTTTTTGCAGCCTTCTGAGTCAATTGTCCAATTACTTTTGGTCCCTTGAAAAAGAGGCGGCTACGTATTAAAGAGCTGTAATTCCTAAACCCTTGCTCCAATTTGGATGTGAATACTCTCAAATTACAGCTGAGAGCCTGCACTTTAAGCCCATATTGATTATATAATTGTATCCTGAATATGTTTTCGTAAACAGCTAAAATAACAAAACTTGTGTCACTGTCCAAATATTTTTGGGCCTAACTGTAATTACACTTATCATGTTTTCATTTATTTAAACATCCTTTATGTACCTGCTTACGCAATCTGTTGTGCTGGTATACGACACACTGTCATGTCCGTTACGATGTACGTGTAGTCTAAACTCAACGCAAGTGTAGATGAAAAAAAGGAACAATGGAGGAGTCTCTAATATTAGCAGTTTTGGGCACCCATGGCTTTTGACACAACTTTAGATTGCTACCGCAGCCAAGCTATGTGAGAGGCTGCTTGGTTAGCGATTGCAGCCGAAGTTACACTGGACATTTAAGTAATTTTAACAATCCGTTAAAAGGTTTACATAATAAAAGGTTGAATTATTACATTGTATCAACATATTGAATTTATATTTAACGATAGTACAACAATAAACAGAGATAGAAGTGCTATTCCACTTCCTGTTCATTTCAACACTGGTGTCTGTCAAGATTCCGCAACGGAAACCGTTGTCTACTAGAGCAGTGGTTCCCAACCTACAGGGGTCGCAAGATCATTTCTGGGGATCCCCAGATAGTTGTGTGAAGATAAAAAATTTGTTTTTACATTTTACTCAATTTTATTGAGTGTGTGACAGAGGTTCTGTTAGCCGACAGTAGCCGGCTTTTCCAAAGCCGATAAATAAAATAGTCACCGGACAATATCAAATTAGGTCATGTTTATATATAGAGCACGTTTAAAACAGGCAGAGCTGACCAAAGTGCTGTACATCATTATGTCCAAGAGAGAAAAAAAAAGTTTGCAAAATCATACATTTTAAAATATCAAAGATGTCTTTATTTATTCCTGTTTCCTGTGTGCCTGCTGAGAGGGGATTCTCTATTAAAACAAGACTGCAGCCAGATCACGGCTTCTGGAGGGCAAAGTAACGAGGCTGATGCGCATTGCAAGCAGCTCCAATGACTTGGGCAGCTTTGATTTTCATAAGACAGTGGGCTGCTCACTTCGAGCATGTAAAGGCCCGGATAATAATAATAATTCATAATTTATTTTATTTATATAGCGCTTTTCTGACACCCAAAGTCGCTTCACAGTATCAACATAAATAACATGACAAAAATCAACAATTAGACAGAAATAGTATAACAGACAGACAGCAACAACAGTTCTAACTATAAGTAAGCAAATGGATAGTATTAGTAAAAGACAGGGACCAGGTTCTAAACAGAGTTAACTAGGGTATGCTAGGGTGAAAAGATAAGTTTTAAGGTGGGTTTGAAAGATTGATAGCGAGTTGGAATTCCGAATTAGAGGAGGGAGAGAGTTTCATAATTTAAGTGCTGCCCTAGAAAATGCTCGCTCCCCAAAATGCTTCAGTTTTGCAAATGATTTCAAATTAAAATAGGGGCATATTGTGTCCCAAACCAACATTTCAAATATTTCAAATAAAAAGTAGCCTAGCTAGGCATATCTAGACTTTTGTGTGACCCAGCGCTAACAAATAGGCTCCTTCTGTCTCTCTTTCACACACACACACACGCACATAAAGTGTTTTTAAATAAATATTTAGCCTATTTAAAAGAAACATTCAGGGTGAAAACCCCTAATGAATGACACCGTCACCACTGAACGCACTCAACGCAGTTAATGACAACGTCCGGTTAATTTATCAAAAGTGGTAAATTTGAAGGTAGCCGGCCCCGGTGTGTTGACGGCAAATTTTCCTAACGGAAATACCAACTAACATTAAGAATGTAGGAACAGTACAATGACCTGAAATTATGAATTGTCCTGCTGAATTGTAAAGGAAAATCAACTGAAACTTAGGTACACGGACTCATACTGTAACAAGCGTTCCGTTTAACTTCATTATAAGTACGTTGGTCAAATTTAGCTAAATGTCTACACAGTTTACCTTGGTCAAATTTAGCTAAATGTCTACACAGTTTACCTATCTCATGTTCCAAAACCAATCCAAAACGCAAATTCTTTAATTATGTGGTGGTTATGACAGTTTTGGCTTGCTAATTATTATCTTAGCATGAAGAAAATTGAACTACGAAACTTTGTTAATTGTTGTCAAAATGGTAACGCTGCGCCGCTGTTGAATGCATAGCAGGATAGTGGAACACTGTATTTGGAAACGCTAGCTGGCTTATCAATAATACTGACTCTTCTTATAGTTCTTAATTTGTGAAAACAAAACGGTAAACAAGTGAACTGGTCCAAGTTTACCTTAAACTAAATTAGAATACAGCTAAAACGCTAGTATTAGCTAACCCTGTGTACTAGACATTGTAGCCTTTACGTTTCATTCACATAACCCCACCCTATTACACAAAAACAATTTTTTATTTGAGAGTAGGCCACTTACAATTACTGCTTTTATAGACCGTAGTAAATCCAATCCCGTTAAGAGTAAGCCACTTACAATTCCAGCTGTTATTAATAAGTACAATGTCTGTGGTAAGTGTAACTAATGTGCGCAGCTGATGAATTGTTTTCCCCAGGCACGGGGGATGTGGTTTTCTTTACCCATTCATTTCAATAGGGCAAGAACTGATAAAAAATAATAATAATAAATATAACACGTGAACCGATCACTTAGCAAAATGCAAGCGCACTGCACACCATAACCAAAGACTTGTTGGCACAAGAATTGAATCGATAGGGTCAAAATAGGCGTAGTTAGGGTGCCAAAAATTGGCCTAATAATAATAACAATAAGAAAAATAGGACTTCCTGATAACAATATGTGTGCGTCATCACTGACGCATCACATAATTAAAAAACACTACACTTTTAGTGATGGCATATAATTTCAATTGCATTACCCGGTCAAGACATGGAAAAACATATGAAAACTAGAAAATGCATTTCCCTGAGCAAATGCGATGTGATGCGTCACAGTTATTAGACTGACCGCCTTAGCGCGCACAAATGTACTGCAGTCCAGACCCTATTTGTTAACAGGGGGTGCTTACTGCTGCAGTGGCGCCGGAACTGGGGAGGCCACAGGATCTTTGAGGCTTACATTGTGTTTGTTTTCTTTTGTGTGGGATGATGGGGTACGTTTTGCACGGCCTTCCCGTTGTCACTGTATTCCGCTGACGTGCACATACAGCTTGTGTTATGATTTGCATTTCGCTTAAGAAATTGGCCGCAGTTGTTTTTGGTTTAGCACTCCTTGCTGTTTTGGCACTCCATTCCATGCTGTTTGCTTGTTGCATTGCCAAGGCTGGTAACTTTTTGGGCCAAGGTTTATGAGTTTGCTATATAGGCTAGACCTACATAATTATCTGCTCACACGTGAAGAGCTACTAGTATATTACGAATGAGTAAGCTTTTTACAGATTGGTACGCAGTTCATGCGTTATACAGTATGTCAACACTGGTCTGATCCGATACTGATACTTTACTAGTCTGATACTTTTTACAATACAGCACGTTCATAAAAAAATATTCTAACAAACAATGCAAGTGTGAATTTTCTGATGAATAGTTTACAGATTTTCTGAGGAGAGACCAACACCCATAATTAACTAAAATCATAATAGATATATCCATTATGAGCCTGCGTTAGGTGTGCAGGACATAACCCCAGATTATCCGGAAAACACCCCTTCTTGTACCCCCCATTCTTGTGGTCGCTACGGCGCCACTGCTGCTAGATTAACAGTGCTGCTTCATCATAATTTAATGGCGGACATGTACGATGACTAAGTAGCCTACTAACGTGTAGTTTCATTTTTATTTTTGCTCTCTAAGCTCTATATGTTTGCACGTGTATTAATTGAATTTAGTAAGTATTAAAATCACTCAGACTATCCACAATGACAGTAGAGCTTAAACGAGGGTCAGCCAAATAGAGCTATGTAAAACTCTTCCTGTAATAGCTTGGGCATTATTCATTGCATTATTTTCTTCTTTCACATGCATTTCAACATACTATTAATTACCAGAATCATATTGTAGAAATAAACGTAGTTTATGGGGAAACGGGCGATAATATGAAGGCACGGTTTATGCAGAATGGACTAATCTATTTTATTAGAATGCATTTTATGACAATGTAATGCAACATCTTATATTCATCCTAACGGCTAACTGTATTTCCGAAACAAGATCTAGATCTATAACTAGATTCACCATCGTTATTTCTCCAACACTTCAATAAGACTGTAAACAGGTATTATAGGCTACTTGTTCCAGATTCCAAGTTTATAACAAGACTGAACGATGAGCGCTACTGCGCTCTCTATTCATTTCAATGCATGGGTGCAAAACGATTAAAAATAATACGAAAATAACACGTCAACCGATCACTTAGCTACATGCACGCACACTATGGGGGCTTTCACATTAGGGACTCGGGCGCAGATCCGAGTACACTTGACCCCAAAGTCCAGTTCATTTGAATAGTGTGAACACTCTGTACCATGCCCAGGCACGGATAACTTGAAAAGGTGGTCTCGTACAGTCTAGTGTACTCGAGTACGGTTCGCATCAAGTGTGAATGCTAACCATACCAAAACACGGAAGTGGACATCATAACTATAGTTCGATCACGTTTAAATACGGACGTGAAATGATCTTAGGTCAACGGCAGACCTTAAATCACCACTTGAAATTTGGCAGACAAAAATATCCATACTCCACCTATCATTCGAAATCTCCGTATGCGTGCAGCACGCGTCAATCTCATCCTCTGAACTGCCCCACAGTAGGAAGGCAGGCGAGAGGATCGTTCATTACCTCAATGTTAACCAACATATTAATAATAGGTACAGTGTGAAAGCAGACTCCACTGTATGGGCTTAAGATTTCACTTTTGTACGCGAGCAACAGTACGACTGTTTTATGAAAGATTTATTGAATAATTTGAGTTTTAGAGGGATCGTTGCATTTTGCGCACTTTTATACACAAGCGACAATATAAACAAATGTTGCGTAGTTGATGATGCAAGTGTACTCTGGCACGACACAACATTACTAGTGTGAACACTGACCGGCGGGGGAGTGGGGAGGGGGGGCCAATCGTACTCGGGCACGGTACGAATCAATCGTACCTAATATGAAAGCGCCCTATGCTTCTTGTCTTGATAAACTTGCAAGGTGACATGGCTTAGTGTATGACGTTCCATAATGCCAAAATTATTAACACTTTTATCTAGTTTTGCGTTGCCTTTGACCTTTGTCGTCTTTTATAAATTGTTAGTTCACTACACAGTGTTGACAGTCAATGGGGGCATGCCTTGTGGCTTGCATTGACTATTGTAAGCAGTTATTTCAATAACACTTCTTGATTTGCTACATAGTAAACATGAAACACCATCCAATTGTCGTTACAGCGAGAGGGGAAACGCCTATCCATGGCTAGGTGCTAATCACATATACTCACAGGCGCATTCGTGCAGATGTCCTGAACTGTTGGCGCGGTGTTTTTGTTATTTATGAGTTAGCTATCCCACTTCTGACGCCATGTTTACATGTCAAATAACCAGACGGAGTCATTCATTGATGCAGTTAACAACTGGTGTAAGGCGTAGCCAAGACATTAACACTTTTGTTAATGATTTATTGACTGTCGTCAGTATAGCTACTAACATAACAACTTGCAATTACATAACATCAACGCTAGATGGTGGTATATGCCCGTGAAATCTCTCTCCCAGTCAAAACCCTATCCCCATTCATTTCAATGGGGCAAAAAAACGATAAAAAATAATAAAAGAAAATATACCATGTGACCCGATCCCTTAGCTGTATGTAAGCGCAATAGACTGAAATACCCAAAACATGTGGCCACTGGAATGGAATCGATTGGGTCAATACTGCGGGAGTAGTTAAGGCACCAAAAATAGGCCTAATAATAACTAGAAATGCATATCCACAAGAAAATGCGGATGTGATTGCGTTTCCACCATCAGCAACCAGGCAGTCCAGGTGGCCAGCCCCCTAAAATAACCCCTTCGTCCTCGTGTGTTGGTTGGCAGCGCTGAACTGAACACAAGTGTAAACGCCCACTTGGGGCCAGTTGCAACATCTGACTTCTTCCATTCATATAAATATTGTGAACTATATGTCACATGTAGTCATCTTTAAATTGTATGGGTAATTAGAAGACAGATACAAGTTTAAATATAACTGCAAGCTGTGTAAGCGGTGGCCGGCTATGAAAAAATTATTACAGGAAAAAAAGAACAATAAGACAAAAAGAATCAAAAATTGCAGGAAAGAAAAAAAGAAATAAAGAGAAAAAATGACAAATCCGGTACGAATGGTCATAGAACTCTCAGCAAGTAGAGGAGGTTGCACACCCACCAATCTACACAACCTTCAGTATCCTAGATTGCAAAATTAGACTGTTCAAGTATTGTCTTACGAAGTTTTTTGTCATTTAGCTCTAACACCTCAATTAGTTCAAATAAACTGACTTGAGCATGCAGACCCAATAAAAAGGTTGAACAGAGATCCACCTTCGTACACCGGATCATTTACTTTCATACCAGCACACAACAGATGTATGGTACAGCTGATACATGCTGACCTTATTCACTGACACACCATACACAGTCACGGTGTCACATCTAACAAAAGTACATACCAATATCTGCGTGTACAGCACTTCATGACTCTTTATATAAACATGATAAAAACATAACAAGGAAGCATAAACATGATAACAAGGAAACATTAGGAGTGCTGTCAACAAGTTACACGCCAGGCATGCTGGGAGTTACACTCGACGCTACATTACGTCATGTTTCTTCAAGTACAAAGATGTCTGCCTTGCGCGGTTCTGACCCTCAGCTCCAAAATACATTTTGTAATTCAGCTAAGAACTAATCTAAGAACGTATAAACCTCTCTTTGTCTGATATGACAAATATCTGCTTTGCACTGGCAGTCTGACACCTCGCCACATAATCGTTATTTAATGCTACAAATTTACACAGTAACACCACTACTAAGTGTATCTTATACAATAAAAGTGGCATTGTAGCAGCTTGCAACGTTGTTATGCGTCTTTTGGTAATAGCAATGATAGTGTGTCAACGTTTGAACCAGGTTTCTCAATAAGACGCAACAACAGTCGGTTGCAAGAAGATTCCCGCCCACTGCCACAAGAGGGTGGATCCGACACTGTGTCCACTGCAATGTGGGGAAAAAGAAACTAGCCTACTAGTGGCGTTCAAACAAATTGCTTTAACGCGTTAAAAGAAATATGCATTAACACACTAATACTTGCTATTACGGCTTAATAACTTAAAAAAATGCATTTTGGTGCAGTGTGAGCTCAATTATGACTGTATCGCCAAGCTTGGTTTTGTGTATCCTTTTTCTGATAGCTTTCTACGGATGAAGTTTGCAGTCTTTCTCTTTACCTTTCAAACAATGAATTAAGTAGTAGTGTATACACATGCGTATAAAAGTATTGTCATTTTTAATAAAATTATGTGTTGGTCTCTTTGCTTGCTAACGTAAAATGGTGCCGTTTCGTCCTTGACCACAACCATCGTTCTGGAGTGCATAACTGTAACGTTTTATTTATTTCCAACATGTGAGGCTTGCAGCTGCCTACTAACTAACTAAACAAACTAACTAGCTAACGAACCAACTAGCTAACTAACGAACTAACTTACTAATTGTCATGTAATTTGACTTGGAAAACTTCACTCAAACTACAGCGAATGACGCTCTAGGAACGAGAGCAACGAATCGGGACTATTTATGTTGGCAAGCTCCCTTATTATGTAGCCGAATATTCGACCCTGACATAGCTACCGTTAGCTACAGTAGTTATAAGCTACATTAAAATCCGTGGAGGAAACAAAGTTTGTGCATTTTGTCTTGGGGGTATGTCATATAGAACTCCAGAGCCAATGAGAGTTCTTGTTTCATCTAGGATGGGTCTTCTATTGCAGTGCAACTAAAAATAAAAGGCTTTGTTAAATGGAAACGCAATGAGACGTCGAAAAGAAATGCACTTTTAAATGTGTGTTAGTTAATGCTGTTTGTTAAATTGATTTGAAGTTGGATTTATTAATGCATACGTTTGAAAACCATATAAATGTTTTGATTTGCTAATGCAACATTGAATTAATCGATTCAAATAACATTTAATAAAACACTTTGTTATTAGTTTTATTAATACATTAATAAAAAGATATATTAAATAAACATTTTGTAAATTCGATTGTAAATTCACCTATTTACACAAGACTTTATAAACTACTTTTTAAATGTGTCTTTAAAATTTCGAATTAGTAATAAGGGAAGGAACCTCTATATTACTTTTCACTTGACACTCTGCGTCCTCCATAGGAAGTAGGATATTTGGGGGAATGATAATAATAATTAAACTTAACACAAACAGCAATTTACATGTTTTCTGTACAAATTTCTTCAGGTTCGCTCATAATACTTTAAATTGAATAATTATGAAACTTTAGAAAAGGAACATTTGGGTGGAATGGTCATAGAACTCTCTGGAAATATGGAACATGGGCCACCCAGCAACCTACACCACATTTGGTGTCTTTGACAAATTTACACTGTTCGATTTATGCCTCTCAGAAGATTCCTTGTCATTTAATCAAGACTTCTAACTTGAATGAGAAGACTCGTTCGTGAGAAGACTCGTTCGTGAGAAGACTCGTTCGCGAGACGTCATTACAACACGACAAGCCTTCACAAGACTATTTTCGCCATGCTCTGACTTTATTTACAGACACACCATACACAGTCACGGTGTCACATCTAACTAAAGTACAAACCGATATCTGCGCTTACAACACTTCATAACTCTTTACATAAACATGATAACAAGGAAACATAAACGTGATAACAACAAAACATTAAGCTATCCTATACTGTACAATAAAGAGTTACTCGCCAGGCATACTGGGAGTTAAACCCGATGCAACGTTATCTTGATTAGTCAAATTTCTTTAAGTACAAAGATGTCTGCCATGCGCGGGGTTGACCCCCAGCTCCAAAATAAATTTGATAATCCAGCTAAGAATAAATCTAAGAACGTCTCTTTGTCTGATATGACAAATATCTGCTTTGTAATGTTGATTTGACACCTCCTCACGTAATCCTTATAAATGGCTATAGAATTACACAATAACACCTAGGCCTACTGATTGCATCTCACACAACAACAAAAATCGCGTTAGAGCTGCTTGCGCCTCATCTATGAATTTTTTGGTAATAGCAATCACAATTTTAAATCTGACAATGTTTTAATGAGGTTACTCAATAAGACTCTCTTGCCCTGTCGCAAGACTAAAAAGTATAACTGACTTGGGTATGCTCAACAGATAGCAACGTCTGTTCACCTATTTCGTTACCAACATTCACTTTAACAGCGCACATACGGAACGGACGTGAC
>JAPMUY010011061.1:127500-133876 GCA_026901105.3 Galaxias olidus | reverse complement strand
GTTCTGAGGGAGAAAGAGAGAGGGAGTGAGAGTGAGGGAAAGAGGGAGAAAGAGAACATTCTGAGGGAGAAAGAGAGAGGGAGTGAGAGAAAGAGGGAGAGAGGGAGAAGGGGGGAGAAGGCTGCTCCAAAAGGCCTCATTAAAAATGTGTGTATGAACATGATGAGACTGCTCGTGGCGGTGAGGAGGTGAGGGGAATGGGATGCCTGTGCGTGCGTGTGTGTGTGTGTGTGTGTGTGTGTGTGTGTGTGTGTGTGTGTGCATGGTGTGCGTGTGTGTGTGTGTGTGTGTGTGTGAGAGAGAGTGAGTGTGATGTAATCCCTAGGTCTGCTCATGTAACTGCTCTCTCTCTCTCTCTCTCTCTCTCTCTCTCTCTCTCTCTCTCACCCTCCCTCTCTTTCTCTCTCTTTCTGTCGTTGTCTCTAGGGGGTCTTTCTGTAATCCAGGGTCAATCCAATATCGCCTAGCTTCCTGTTTGTCTCCAGTCACTTCCTGTCTATTAATAGAGTGGTGCTATTGATGATGAGCAGGATTAACAGCTCTTTAGACCCCTATCAAACTTCCTGTCACCACTTCCTGGTTTCAAAAAGCTTTCCTTTGTTTTTAGTTTCATGAGTCATTCATTAAGGGAATCAGGTGTCGTCGTCAAAACATCAATTATCTGGTTGTGTAATTGTCTTTCACAAGTCTGTGCTTCTGCTGCTGTCACACCCCTCTGTCTGTCACACCCTGTCTGTCACTGTCTCTCTCTCTCTCTCTCTCTCTCTCTCTCTCTCTCCCTCACTCACACACACACACACACATACACACACAGCCATCAGTTTTATTTAACAAAGAAAGGAGAAAGCCAACCGTTGACGCGTTTAAAAGCTTTTTTTTCACAATGTCTTCATGAGACCATGCTGAGCTTGATGCAATTCAACGTAAAAGATTGCAGCTGTTTCACTGGCCCTCCCTCTTTCTCTCCCTCCTACTTTTCCTCCCTCCTTTCTTTTTTTTTTTACCCCTTTCTCCCTTTCAAAGAATTGCATTTGAATGAAAACCCCAATCTCCTGTGTTTTGTTTGTAAGTGGGGGGAGGGGCGCAATTGGTTGAAATCCCTTGGCCCTCAGCCAATGAGAGGCCATGCCCCCAGCCCTCCACCCCTCCCCTTGCCCTAGTGCAGCCGGGCCGGCGTGTTATTGGCCGCTCTGCGGGCTGAGCGTGTGCAGGGGGAGGAGCCAGACGGTGGTTTTAAAGCCCGTCCCGTCTGCTCCTCTTCACTTTAGAGTGGACGCTCGGTCGTCTGCCTGCTGACGCTCTTCTCCTCGACGTAGCTGTGTGTCTGTGTGTGTGTCTGCGTGTGTGGGTGGGTGTGTGTGTGTGTGTGTGTGTGTGTGTGTAGGGGCACTCGCGCTTTTGACACTTCTTCTAGAGCGAGTCGAGACTGAGAGAGAGAGAGAGAGAGAGAGAGAGAGAGAGAGAGAGAGAGAGAGAGAGAGAGGGGGACTGTTTTTTCCTCCGTGTGTCTGACCAGACTCTTCCCCCCTCTCTGTTTATCCAGCTCTGGTTGCTAAGCTCTCCTTCACCTCTCAGCTGTGAGCCGGACGGAGGGAGGGGCAGACCCATCCACTGACAGGCCAGGGAGAGGCCGTGATTGGACGAGAGTGTTTGTTTCGGGAGAACCTCCAGGCTGCTGGAGGGAGACACCCTGCGCCCGGCCGTCGCTCACCCCAGCCGGGGAGCACCGTCTTCAGCCACCGCTGGGCCTCTCTGGCCTCCGGTGTGGAATTTGACCTCCGCCGACCCCCGGGGTCTCAACGACTAGCCAGAGCTCCCGCTAGGAAGAGGAGAAGAAAATAAAAGAAAAGAGAGAGAAGAGGAAGAGTGAAGAGCAGCAGCAGGAGTCGTAACAAACGGTAAGGAAGTTAAAGAGACTGGGGGAGCGAGGGACGAGGAGGAGGAGGAGGGGGAAGTCAGAGAAGAAAAGAGGACCCATACAAAGGGCTGTTTTCTTGGGCTTAGCGCAGAGGACGTGTGAGAGCTTTCAAAAGACCAGGGACTCTTTCACCCCCTCTCTCTCTCTCTCTCTCTCTCTGTTTCTGTCTCACTTTTCCTTCTCTCTTTCCTTCTCTTTCTTTCTTTATTCTTTCTCTTTCTCTCCTTTGCCTGCTGCTGACACCCCACCCCCAGCCCAGCCGCGTCTCTTTCACCCTCTCTCTCTGTCTTCTTGTCTTGTTTCTTGTTTTGATACTTGTTCCCTCTCTCTCTCTCTCTGTCTATGCACTGTGTGTGTGATGTGATGCTAGCTAGCTAGGGTCTTTCTTTAGCACAGAGGAGAACCTGGTCTCTTGTTTTCAATGGAAACATTCTTTCTAGCCGGCTTTCTCTCACGTTGTTTCGCTCTCTTGCTCTTTCTCCCCCAGCCCCTGCAGAATGCCGGTGGAGACCCTGCGTGCGTCGGACGTCCGTCTGAACGCCAGCGGCGTCCCCTTCGCCTCGGCCATGCCCTTCCGGATCCTCAACAAAGGCCCCGGCTACTTCCGCCGCCCGGCCGAACCGTCGGCCCGCAAGCTCAGCGCCGTGGAGCGTCTGGAGGCCGACAAGGCCAAGTACGTCAAGAGCCACCAGGTGGCGCTCACACGCCAGGCGCCCGTCAAGCCGCCCATCATCCGCAAGCCCCTCCTCTCGCCGGGGATGATGCTGCAGTGCCGGATCAGCGCCCCGCCGGCCCGGAAGGTTCCGCGGCGTCCCGCCGACACGGAGAGCGGGAGCGGGCGGGAAGGTTTGGGCGGGCGGCGAGGGGGAGCGCCGTTGAACCTGGAGATCCTGAACAACCTCATCAACAACGTGTGCGAGGGACCCTGCTCTCCGTCCGCGTCGCCTTCCTCGTCCCCCTCGGCTTCGTCGCCGTCGTCCGGCGCCAAGAGCCTCGGCAGCAGCCTGTCGGCGGAGCAGGAGCGGGGCGGCGTCCGCCTCCTCACCCACCTCCGCCCCGTCGCCTCCTCCACCAGCTCCTCCGGCAACTCCTCCTCCCCGCTCAGCAACAACCTCGGCACCACGCCTCCTCCTCTTCCTCCTCTTCCCCCTACGTCCGCTCCTGTCCGCCCGGAGCCCGCCCGTCGCCCGCCTCCTGTCCCGGCCCGGGCGCCCCGCTCGGTCCCCGCGCCCCCTTACGGCGCCCCTAATTCGGTGACGGTGCGGAGGGTGGACGTCCGACCCCAGGCCGAGGTCAGGAGACTGACCCCGCAGAGAGGAGTCCCCCTTTTGCCCCCCCGGCCCCCTGCACCCCAGCCCCAGGTAGCCCAGCCCCAAGCCCCTCCATCCCTCCCTTCACCGCCACCTCCCCCTCCTCACCCCCACAACCCCGTCCTCTCCTCCCCCCCAGCCTACCTCCCCCCTAGCCCTATGCTGGGCCGGGCGGGCATGATCCCCCCGGCCTCGCCGGCTTTCACCCGTCTCTCCAGCGCCAGCTCCAGGGGCTCCCGCAAACACCCGGCGCTGCACCGCTCCAAGTCGGACCTGAGCGACCGCTACTCGCGGGCCACGGCCGACCTGGAGCGCTTCTTCAACTACTGCGGCCTGGCCCCGGAGGAGGTGGAGGGGCTGGGCGGCGCCGAGAGGTTCCACCGCGCCAACTCCGACATCGTCTCCAAGCTACGCAGCGTCAGCACCCCCAGCTCCGAGTACGGAGGGGAGGAGCGAGCTGGAGGAGAGGGGGATGAAGGGGAGGACGGAGGAGAGGAAGACGCGCCGGGCCGGGCCAACGAGAGGGTCCCATACGGGATCTCGGTCATCGAGAGGAACGCCCGCGTCATCAAGTGGCTGTATGGCATCCGGCAGGCCAGGGACAGTGGGAACGCCGGGAACGCTGTGTCCAACGTGTAGACTCTTGAGCACGGACGGATGGACAGAACGATTACATAAAAGGAGGAGAGGAAAAGAAGGAGAGGGGGCTGGACTTGATACCCTGGCCATCCTCCCGTTAAGGTAGCTTTGTTATTTATTACCGAAAGGCCAGAGCGGACCCCAGAGCTGGGACTTTATATTATATAAAATCTCTATCTCTCTTTTTGTACGATTAAAAAAAACGTATGAAGAAGGAATTCAAAAGAAAAGGGAAGGTTTTTTTGCCTTCGGTCATGACGTTTCAGGAGATCGTTGTCGTGCTGTTGTCGAGGGCAACGGGGACTTCAGTATCCCGGCAGCAAGTCAGGACTGCAAGCCGCGAAGGATAGAGGGGACCATATAAGGGACTTCCTGTCTTCTCCCCAGGAGAGACTCTGAAACACTAAACATTCATGGAAAGCAATAAGAGTGGTGTTCATGATGAGGATGATGATGATGATGAAGGCACAGGATTTGTGTTCTTGTGGTTACTAGTGCTGTATAGGTACTTTGTGTGTGTGTGTGTGTGTGTGTGTGTGCATGTGCGTGGGTGGTTGCACGTGTGTCCGTTTCTGCACAAACTTGTTGGGATCAAACTGATAAATCAGAGACTCCTACGATGCACGATAACCCAAAGTCTGGCCCCTCGAGATAACACTCTCAGCCTTGTATGTTTTCTGAGTCTGTGTGTTTGTTTGAGGGAGGAGAGAGAGAGTTTGCAATTGAACCTGCGACTGCCAGCAAGGCAGAAAGAGAACCACATTGATACTGTGAAGAAAACAAAATTCTAAGCTTTCATAAATATGTTTGTATTTTCTAAACCTTTGGCTAAAAGACTGTTGTTGTTTGTATTATTATTGTTCTTATTACAGTAACCAATAATTATGCTGTAGGCATGCAATTTGAGCGTGTGTATATTTTGGTCTGATCATCTCAACGAAACACATTCACGTTTTGTTTTTACTTGAATCTCTCAGAGAAACACTTCACTGCTAGTTTGAGAATCCGTCAGGGGGTCGTTGTTTTTCTAAGGGGTGCAGCCAGTCAAAATCGAGTCTCCAGTCTAGTGGCTGCCCTTTGCAGCTAGCCCTGTTTACTGTGTGTGTGTGTGTGTGTGTGTGTGTGTGTGTGTGTGTGTGTGTGTGTGTGTGTGTGTGTGTGTGAGAGAGAGAGAGATGAAGCAACCGTAATTTTGTCAAGTAGAGAAGGAAAGTAAGTGAAGTGTGGATGTAGAGAATAAAAAGAAAAAAGGAGAATAGTTGTTGGATAAGAGAGTAATGTGGGGACGTAAATTAAAACGTGAAAGAAATATTTAGGATGATGGTATTAAAAGTGTGTTAGAAGAGTTTGTGTGTACTTGGGATACTTGAAAAGGACAGACCAATACAAGAACACAACAGAAGTGCAATGGTGGATGACCAGTAAGCCTAAACACTAAAGACTTTGACTTGCAACCTGATCTTAGAACACACCACGGAGACAGAAATCCATGCTTACTCACAGAGCATTAATGTGTGATTGTTGCATGGTGTGTGTGTGTGTGTGTGTGTGTGTGTGTGTGTGTGTGTGTGTGTGTGTGTGTGTGTGTGTGTGTGTGTGTGTGTGTGTGTGTGTGTGTGTGTGTGTGTGTGTGTGTGTGTGTGTGTGTGTGTGTTTAATAGGACACGCCCTGCTCAGCAGAAGGGGAAAGGAGAAAGCGTTTTATTGTTTATTTATTTGATTTCCTGCTGGTCGCCTTGGGAACGAGGAAGGATCCCCACCCCACACACACACTCATACTATCTCACACGTACACACACACACACACAGACACACAGACTCGCTTCTCCCCTTCCACTTCCAAGTATATTTGTTCCCTTCTATTCTACCGTTATTGGTTTGTCTAAACCAGTGTGGGTCGGGCGACTTCACTTATCCACCACACCTTTCCAGATCTAGCAGGAAAAGCTCGTCCTGAAGCTGTAACAGAACCGGTGGAGGAGCAGTCCATTTTGGTTTTTATCTTTTCAAGTCCAGCTGTGAGAGCCCAGAGGATTGCAGTGAAGGATCCATCAAACATGCAACATGACAAAAAGAAAACATCAAATAAAAACGTCTTCAAAAACTCACTTCCTGGCTCTGTGTTTGATGTCTTGTTATTGTCTGCTCATAATATGTTCTTGGTTATTCCCGTAGTTTGAGAGATGGAGCAAAAGCAATACATGTTTGCAGCGCTTTGGAGTCTGTAAGTGAAGTTAGGCACATTTTAATAATCCGACACTAGCCATTTGACCATAACTAGTCGAGTGAACGTCACATTTTACAGTATGCAAGCCAGTATGGTTTTCTGTTTATTTTGACCCACAATCCCCTGCGACGCGGACGATAAGTCACAACGACCGAGCTGCCCCGAGGGAGCACAAATGTAGCACCTACCATTTTCTAATTTTGTGCTATGGATGTATGAGTAATGGGGTCGAAGTTCAAGGCGTAATGCTATGACAAAGTGTTAAGTTCCAATTGTATGCAT
>JAPMUY010011061.1:115000-117500 GCA_026901105.3 Galaxias olidus | reverse complement strand
ACTCCAGGGCCAACGATTGGACAAGAGTTCTCCATTTAGACGGCCTTGCATATATGAGTCATGAAATATGCACAGCGCCGCTCGCTAAGTAGTTTAGCCGCTAGGCCAGCTCTCTGTGTGTGTGTGTGTGTGTGTGTGTGTGTGTGCGTGCGTGCGTGCGTGCGTGCGTGTGTGTGTGTGTGTGTGTGTGTGGACATTGACGATGAATTATGGAAGGGTGTAGTGTTAGAGAAGACAGGCCGACAAGCATCCCCCCCGCCTCTCTCTCTCTCTCACTGTCTCTCTCTCGCTCTCTCTCTCTCTCTCTCTCTCTCTCTCTCTCTATTCCTCTTTGTCTTTATCTCCCTCTTTCTCTCTCTGTCTCCCCCCCTCTCTCTCTCCCTCTCTCTCGCACTGTCTTACTTTCTCTCTCTCTCTCTCTCTCTCTCTCTCTCTCTCTCTCTCTCTCTCTCTCTCTCTCTCTCTCTCTCTCTCTCTCTCTCTCGCTCTCTCTCGCTCTCTGTCTTTATCTCCCTCTTTCTCTCTCTGTCTCCCCCCCCTCTCTCTCCCTCTCTCTCGCACTGTCTTACTTTTTCTCTCTCTCTCTCTCTCTCTCTCTCTCTCTCTCTCTCTCTCTCTCTCTCTCTCTCTCTCTCTCTCTCTCTCTCTCTAAAAGCAAGAGGGGAGCCGTCTCCATGTTGGCTTAGTGAGCTGGAGCAGAGGGAGGATCGGGGTCAGAGACGATAGGGGATGATGGGGGGGGATAGCAGCATGGGGCGACTGGGGACAACGGAGGAAGAGGAGCAAGAGGAGGGGACTGGTAGATAGAGAGAACAGCGGTGAGGTTAAAACGAGAGAGAGAGAGATGGAGGGAGGAAGTGAGAGAGAAGGAATAGAAGTGAAGAGAAGATGAGGGTTTATAAATGGCGGCGCACGGTGAGAGGTGAGAGGTCACGGCTATTCAGAGCTACTTGGAAGGCAGGAATCTCTGTGTGTGAAATGTACATGTGTGAGTGTGTTGCTGTGTTGGTGTGTGAGTGTGGTGAGTGTGTACATGTGTGAGTGTGTGGGTGTGTGGGTGTGTGAGTGTGGTTAGAGTGTACATGTGTGAGTGTGTTGGTGTGTGGGTGTGTGAGTGTGGTTAGAGTGTACATGTGTGAGTGTGTTGGTGTGTGGGTGTGTGAGTGTGTGAGTGTGTTAGGTGTGTACATGTGTGTGTGTGTGTGTGTGGGTGTGTGAGTGTGGTGAGTGTGTACATGTGTGAGTGTGTTGGTGTTTGGGTGTGTGAGTGTGGTGAGTGTGTACTTGTGTAAGTGTGTTGGTGTGGGAGTGTGGGGAGTGTGTTGGTGTGTTGGTGTGTGTGTGGTGAGTGTGTGTGCGTATATGTGTGAGTGTGTTGGTGTGTTGGTGTGTGTGTGGTGAGTGTGTGTGCGTATATGTGTGAGTGTGTTGGTGTGTTGGTGTGTGAGTGTGGTGAGTGTGTGTGCGTATATGTGGCTGGTGAAGGAACCAGGTCAACTGAACAGTGGACTGTAGGCACTAGACCAAACACTGACTCCATCATCTCCACCCAGCCCCTGTACAACCACTAACCTCCATCAAGGAAGGAAGGGAAGTGAGAGGAGAGGAGAGGAAAGGAGAGGAGTGGAGAGGAGAGGAGAGTGTGGGGAGGGGAGGAGAGGAGAGGAGAGGAGAGAGGAGGAGAGAAGAGAAGAGACGAGAAGAGAGAAGAGAGAGGAGAGGAGAGGAGGGTAGAGGAGAGGGGAGGGGAGGAGAGGAGAGGAGAGGAGAGGGAGGGGAGGAGAGGAGAGGGAGGGGAGGGGAGGGGAGGAGAGAGAGGAGGAGAGGGGAGGGGAGGGGAGATGAAGAGAGATGAAGAGAGATGAAGAGAGATGGGGGATGTGGTGACCAGAAGGAAAAGAGGACATAAGAAGATAGAGAGATATTCAGGGAGAGTGAGAGATAGAGAAAGAGAGATAAAGGGACAGATAAAGAGAGAGAGAGTGGGATGAAGGGACAGATAAAGGAAGAGAGAGAGGGATGAAGGAGAAATCAGGTTCAACTGTCGATGGCTCTGTTGTGTGATTGTTCCACTGTGTGTAGACCAATCCTCTTAGGTATAACACAACCCATGACCCTTGACCCCCCCCCCCACCTCACCCCACCCACCACGGAATTCCCTGCTCCTCTCCCAGGACAATAACAAACAAACAAACAAACAGACAAACAGACAAACAGACAAACAGACAATCAGACAAACAGACAAACCCACCATCACTGAGCATTAACCATAATCCCTGTCATCTGTGATGCAGTTTCACACAACGGTACTGAAACCATACCGGGCTACTCCAGTTTGGTTCGGTTCCTATTGCACAAGCAAAACTAGTCCAGTCAAGTCAAGCCCAGTCCAGTACAATTAAATCTAGTTTCCACCCTATTTTTAGAAATACATTACGAAACACGTGTTAGCAAGGCTATGACTTGATCCAAGCCTACCATGTTATTATTGAGTCTGTTA
>JAPMUY010011061.1:57500-105000 GCA_026901105.3 Galaxias olidus | reverse complement strand
CTCTCTCTCTCTCTCTATCTCTGTGTGTGTGTGTGTGTGTGTGTGTGTTTGGTTTGTTTGGGAGGTTTAAAGTTTAAGGTTGCCTGCTCTCTTTGTTTGAATTCCTCCATTGTACAAGGCCTTGTTTTAACCTGAGTGTTGTAATGCTCTGGTGGTCGGCGAACCCATGATGATGTTCTTTCCACAGATTACAGCCTTGTGTCCTATGAGGAAACCGACCCCGTCCCCCTCCTCCATCAGCCCTTTGAGTATCTTTAGTCCCGCACAGCGTTGCGTCACTCGCTCAGATTTTCCTCTCTCTCTAAACGCTTCTCTGTCTGAAAAACCAATTGATACGCCTATTACCAAAAACTCTATGGTGAATTCAGACTCCATGGCTTCATTTTTTCTCTCCCTAGCGCCCTCGAAATTCCTCTTTGATTGACACATGTGGCTTTTACTGGTCTTTGTCCCATAGCCTCATCATGAAAGTAACTCTATAGGGACTTGGGTATGGTTACTGGATTCCGGAGGGGGGGACTAAAAGAGAGATCAAAGCCCAGGCCCCTGAGGGGGTCAGAGGGGTCTTGTTCTCTGTTGTGACCCCATCTCCTGGATCATTCAGATTCTGGTCATGTTAAGGTCCTTTTCCTTGCTGACGGTTGTTTGACATCTTCATGTCTCAAAGGGCCTGGAGGTAAGAAACATAGACGAACAGATACAATTTGATCCCTCCGTATTTCTCTTTATTTTGTCACTCTCTTCTTTCTTAGTTCTCTCTCTCTTTCTCTCTCTCTCTCTCTCTCTCTCTCCTTCTCTCTTGCTGTGTATTTGGGCATCGTTGCCTCATCATCCAGACCCCAAGGCCCTAATCAACCAAAGAGAGGGGAGAAGGAAAAAACTCAAAGACAGAATGTCCTCCCTGATACCTCTCCCCAAACCTAATGGATTGTGTGTTTCTCTGTTTGTCTGCATGGAGGTGTCGGAGCTATACTGGGGTACAGCATCGTTTTCTCGCTTTGCGCTATACGATTAATTAGCCTTGAAGATCAAACAGCCAAAAGCGCATTAAAAACCCATTGCTTTCATTTCCCTCAAGAAACAATTAAAACGTCTTCCTGCTTCACTGCCTGGATGCATCCCAGGAGAGGAGGTTATGATTTTACCAAGACATATCATATGTGGATGATTTATTCTAATGCGGTTACACAACATCTGGTATAGAGTTAGGTAGTTAGACCAGAGGTTATACAGGTGTGTCAGGATTTGAGTCCGTAAGTGCTTTTTCAGTTAATGTGTGACCTCACCAAAAGAGAAAGTGGTCAGTCTGAGATTTCCTTTATGGTGTTTGGCCAGAAGCAAATGGAGAGATGTAGGGTATTCAATTCATTCTACTTCTGAACGTTGCCATATTTCCAATGCAGCCAATCTCTAAATAAGTAATCTGAAATATTAACATAAGCAGGCAGTCCTAATTATTAGCTTTTACTTTCCATCCGCTTTAAAAATCACCACAAAGAAAGGCAACCTTGTAGTGAGGGAGGATCATTTCCATAGATGGGAATTTGTTGCCACCATGTGGTGGGATAATTTTTTGTGAAACTAGAGAATGATTAAATGTAGTATTTTCACTCTCCATTATATTCCATTGTCCAAACCTATTCAAAACAGTATTTCCTGTTACCTATTAAGTCAGGTGCTATTCAGGGATTTCGTTTATATAGATAGGAATTGATCTGTAGATGGGAACCACAAAGCTCAAGTTTTTTTCATGTGTTGAGTCGGACCACTAATTGAATGGGCATATCAAAATGGCGAACCACGAAGACTCCGTGAGGGAATTCGTTGCTGTAACTGATGTTGATGAAGAAAGGGCCCGATTTTTCTTAGAATCTGCCGGTTGGGATTTGCAGGTACGTTGTAGCCCCATTGTAAACTGAGTTTGAGGAATCTGAAACGGAGTTCTGTCAAAACAATAAAACACTCATCTGTTAGTTGCTGGTCGGTCGAGCTGTGTAGCTAGCTGACCAACCAGCTACCGGTAACATCCAGCTAGCAATATGCTAGTTGCTACACTAGCACCGGTGAATTGTGCAAGTCACTCCAAGGTATTTTTTAAGTCCGTTGTTAAGTAACAACGCAGCTAGTTTCCATAGTTTACAGGTATCTATACCTGAATTAAAACAATTCCTAGTGGGTTTTTTAACGTTACTTTGTTTGTCCCAATAAAATTTGATAAGTTTAATTTTAATGCTAGGTTGCTAACTGGTTAGCCATTTAGCTCACTACGACACAACCTATCATCCCGCTTGCCACTCGTTCATTCATTGTTGTCATGACATTTTGTCATTGAATTATTCACTTGTAGTTGCAGGTACTAAGTGCTAAGCTGTTACTCCATCGTATAATATTTTTGGACCATAAAATTAGCATGGGGTTGCCATGGATTATAATAACCGTTTTTTTGTTTGTTTTTTTACAAAACTTCCGTTTCTTCAGCTTGCTCTGGGCAGTTTCTATGAAGACGGAGGAGAAGATGACATCGTCACACTTCCTCAGCCAGCAGAAGGAGGATTCTCTGTGCCTCGACCCGCTCCTCCTCCTAGGTACCACATCATCCGTTCATGTTTTGTACTGGCTAGCATCGGGCTTACTGACTTTATTTGGAACATGATGACAGTTTAATTTCGTCCTTAAAAGCTGCCATACCACAAACCTATGATCCTTGAATGCTTACACCTTTTAGTCAATATTAGAAAACCACAATGCACACATTTTTTACGAGTTGATCAGAGGAAAATACACAAATTTAGGGCAATACTGAATAATACCTGAAACAGGTATTTGAGACCTACACTACCTTCTTATGTCATGTAAGAAATTGTTTTAATTTATGTTTGTAGCACTCAGCCCAGAGTGACTTCCTTCAGAGATCTGATGCATGAAGAGGAAGATGATAGTGATGAAGAGGAAGGACAAAGGTGAGCCTTCTTTATACTTCATAACTTGTTCATACAAAATAAATACTATTTATTGATAAAATTGCTGTAGCACAAAGGGCTAACCCCTTCTGACAGCTTGTATTGTTATCATGAAGCTTCAGACTATCGTGTTTATTGGTATAATTAGAGTGTCTTAGTGTTTTGGTTGGAGGTCCCACACACCGGTAGCTATAGCATTGTCACTCATGCAGCAAAATTACGTTGGTCACGCTCTCTTTATTCACTGGTCACTGGTCTGGTGCACTTTCTGCCGCATCAACACATTCTGCTGGGGTAGCTGTTGTGAAGGTGTTTGTGTGGGGGAGGGGGGTTGTACCTGCAGTGCTGCTGCCTGGCTGCCACACACACACACACACACACACACACACAAACATTCACACCCAAACATTCCATACCACTACAAATGCTGCAGTAATACAAGCATAAAATGTGGTCGGTGTGGTCAGGCCATTGGCACCTCTCTCATAGGCCCCCTAGTCTCGTATCACTTGCCACTGCTTTAAATGTGATCAACCAGAACCAATCTGAACGTGCCATTAAAATGAACTTCCTTTTACGATAGGAGCCCCTAAAGACTTTCATAGGTTTGATGAACCTCTTTGCTGAATTGAGCTCCCCCGTCGCTGCAAATCCTCTTTCAGCCCCGCGGTGACACACTGGGGGAGGTCAACCCCTTTTTAGCTGTGTACTGCTCTCTCTCACCCACTCCCCCCCTTTCCTCCCCCCCAAAAGGTTCTTTGCTGGGGGGTCGGAACGCAGCGGGCAGCAGATCGTGGGGCCTCCTAAGAAGAAGAGCTCCAACGAGGTGGTGGAGGACTTGTTTAAGGGGGCTAAGGAGCACGGGGCCGTGCCTGTGGAGAGAGCAGGGAGAGGGCCTGGGGAGAGCAGCAGTGCGCGGGTGAGTGCCACACTTCACGTTCTGAGCACTCCCATGTCTTTAGTGTTGCCTGCACGTTTGAACTACGTGATGCGGAAAGTGGGAGAGACACAATGCATCTAATGTAGTGCAATTGTGTTTTTTCTTTCTACTTTTTGCATATTTTGTCATAGATTGTTTTGGGATTGTAATCTCTGCTTCCACCATTCTCTCCGTTCCTTCTGTCCTCTCCTCTCCTCTCTTCTCCTCTCCTCTCCTCCTGCCCACAGCCTTTTGTAGGGGGAGGATACCGGCTGGGAGCAGCGCCCGAGGAGGAGTCGGCTTACGTGGCCGGGGAGAGGAGGGCAGCCAACAGTCAGCAGGACGTGAGTAGCAGGAGGAGGAAGAGGAGGAGGAGGAGGAGGGGTGCTCAGAGGAGTCAGCTTCACAGACACTGTTATTACATACCCTGTTTAAATAGATCTATGACACTGTGAACACATAACCAGTTAGAAGTAAAGGGACTATCTGGTTATTATATACACTCTTTTTACAACTTAAAGACACTGTTACATACCCTGTTTAAGACACCTGAGGAGGAGAAGTTGCCCTCAGGGGTCAGCTGTACATTCACTGTAGACTGTTATGTTACAGACACCGCTCACACTGCTATAACACACACTGTTGTTTATCATGTAACTTTTCAGCCGCCCATCAACGCTGTTTTAACTCATGCTCTCTCTCTCTCACTCTCTCTCTCTCTCTCTCTCTCGTGCTGCAGGTGCACGTGGTGCTGAAGCTATGGAAAACAGGCTTCAGCCTGGACGAAGGAGACCTCCGGAACTACAGCGACCCAGCCAACGCCATCTTTCTGGAGTCCATCCGCAGAGGGTGAGCGGGAGAGGGAGCTGTCTGCTTTCTCTAAAGGGGCAAAAACACTTCCAGAGGACTTAGTTCCATTGAATGTTAAGACCAGCGTCACAGTTCAGTTTTACTTTTGGGGTGGGCCGCAAAATAAACAAGTTTATGCAAGTGTGCCGTGGGTTGGAAAAGGTTGGGAAACACTGGCATAGAGGATGCAAATCTACGTTAAACGGTCCGCTGCACGTGTCTCATTGCTCTGTGTCCCCCTTCCTCCTCCAGGGAGATCCCTCTGGAGCTCAGACAGCGAGCCCGGGGAGGACAGGTGAACCTGGACATGGAGGACCACCGAGACGAGGACTTCTCCAGGCCCAAGGTGGCCTTCAGGGCCTTCGGAGGAGAGGGCCAGAAACTGGGCAGGTGAGGCTGTTCATTTCGGCGGGAGGGGGGGGCGGATAGGCTGACTGGGTGACTCATGTTCAGGGTGGCCTTCGATGTAGAGGGACGCAAACTGGGCAGGTGAGGCTCTGACAAGGTGAGGGCATTAACGCTGAGATGGAAGACTGACTAGGTGATTCATCTACAGGGGCTTCAAACTGGGCAGGTGAGGCTTGGACAAAGTATTAACGCTAGGTGATTCATATTCAGAGGCTTCAAACTGGGCAGGGGAGGCTTGGGCATGGTGAGGTACTAACGCTAGGCGATTCAGATATAGGGCCTTCAAACTGGGCAGGTGAGTCTCTGGCAAAGTTTTAAAGCTAGGTGATTGATATTCTGGGCCTTCAAACTGGGCAGATGAGACTCTTGCAAGGAATTAACGCTAGGTGATTCACATTCAGGGCCTTCAAACAGGGCAGGTGAGGCTCTGGCAAGATATTAACGCTAGGTGATTCACATTCAGGGCCTTCAAACTGGGCAGGTGAGGCTTGGGCAAGGTGAGGTACTAACGCTAGGCGATTCAGATATAGGGCCTTCAAACTGGGCAGGTGAGGCTCTGGCAAGGTTTTAACGCTAGGTGATTCATATTCAGGGCCTTCAAACTGGGCAGGTGAGGCTTGGACAAAGATATTAAACTTGCTAAGGTTTTAACGATTTCATATTCAGGGCCTTCAAACTGGGCAGGTGAGGCTTGGACAAAGTATTATTGCTAGGTGATTCATATTCAGGGCCTTCAAACTGGGCAGGTGAGGCTCGGGCGTCATGAGGTATTCACGCTGAGACAAAAGGCTGTCTGGCCTGTGTCTCAGAGTCACCTGACCCTAAGAAACATGCTCTAACTGATTTGTGGTGGTTTTACTTTCACTTGTTCTGCTTATCATTTAATCTTTAAATGGAGTCACCTTTTAATCCTTTTATGGAGTCAACTCGATAAAACCCATGTGTAATGATATGAAATAATAATACACATATGAAATTGCTGCTACCTCACTTTTTAATCTTTTAAAAATAAACCTAAAGGATATTGTAGCCTGGCTTGGGTCATCTTTCAGTAATCCTGTACATGCATTCCAGCTGCAGGTCTTTCCTGTGACCACAAGAAGGTAGTAAAGAGACTAATCTGACTGACTGACCAAGTCTTATAGTGTACAAACTATTATTTCAACCTTCTCCATCATCATTGTGGTGCAGATCTCTGTGTCCTCGTCCATTTTACTCTCTGTCTCTACTGTTCATCGTCCATTTTATTCTTTTTTTGCTGTCTCTCTTGCTTCTGTTCATTGCCCAACTCCCCATCCATCTAATTCTCTCTATGTCTGTCCGCGTCTCTCAGCGCCACCCCAGAGCTGGTGTCGGTACCGGGCGGCGACCAACAGAACCAGGCAGCCAGCGAGGCCCAGGCCAGCTCCTCCGTGACCCTCGACCTTTCCCAGCCCGTCACCAACATCCAGATTCGATTGGCCGACGGAGGAAAGCTGGTGCAGAAGTTTAACCACACCCACAGGTGAGAGGGAGCGATGGTCGGGGTGTATAGAGAGAGATTCGTTCACGTGGTCAGAGCAGCTTGAACTGAATTCCCACACACAGATTAAAACGGGACACCACCTTTTTTCAACTGAACAGTTTGTGCTACCTATGTGGTTTTATGTAGCACCCTCCAAGGGATTGCCATGCTTTCTCTAACCAACTACCAAAAACATTCACAGTTCATACCAATCTTCTATTAATAACACAAAATAAAAGATTATTCAAAGCATAACCCTAACTTCTTCTGTACCCCCCCCCCCCCCCCCCACCCTGCCTTTCAAACCCCCACCCCCCTTTTATTGTTCCCTCAGAGTCTCTGACGTGCGTCAGTTTGTGGTGTCCGCCCGCCCCGCCATGGCCGCCACGGAGTTTGTCCTCATGACCACTTTCCCCAACAAGGAACTGACAGACGAGAGCCAGACGCTGCAGGACGCCAGTCTCCTCAACGCTGTCATCGTCCAGAGGCTAAAGTGAAGCAGGTGCCCTCTGCTGGCCAAGTGGTGGAATGACTGCCCCGTGAATCAAAAAGCCCTCCTCCGCTCAGGGAGAGGGAGACCGCAACAAAAGACTTATATGGACTTCTGATTCCTTTATTTTGTTTTTTCTATAGTGATACATTACATTGACAACCCTCCCTCTCCCTTTTATCTGCAGTTTGGGGTGGAAATTGAAGGTTGGGAAAAAATGAAACAAAAAAAAGTGTGTGAGAGAGAGAGGGAGAGCTAGACCCATGGTTGAGAGAGTGGCTAACAGTGAAATGGATGGTGAAGATGCACTTGCCTGTTTTGGAAGCAGTTGGTGAAACGCCTGGTAACAATAAAAGCTTTGTGAATAGATGGGATGGCAAACCTGTTGATTTGACCTTTTGTTATGTTTACCCTGTCTGACCCTATTGCTGCTAGACATTCGCTGGTGATGCAGTGCCATCGCATCCCCGGTTCAGCTGCAGACCCTCATCTTTTCCGGCTGCATCTTTTAAGTCTGAACCAGAGACATTACAAATAACGTGTAGAATTGTTGACTAGTTATTCTTTCCTAGCCTTCTGTTCTGCCAGCTCTGGAACTGGACCGGTAACAGTCCTATGGTTGCTATGGCGACTGTGTGCTGTGAGGACATGGGCAGTGCCAAGTTGATTCCACCAACTGAATGGGCGTGTTTGGTTACCTTCGTTTAGCTGACAACGCTCAAGCAGCTGGCTAACCCAGATCCACGACAGTGCCCATGTTACCACAGTACCACAAGTAAATGGGAAGGAGATTATAAAATAAAATAAAAGGTTTCTTGTGTAGAATGTTGTTGTATATCTGAGGGAACTCTGCTTTCACTGTCGACATTATGGCTGAGGAAGGAATGATAGAAGGCAAGACCAAGACTTATTGAGACGCAACCGCAGCATTCCTCCCAAACTACACCAGTAGCCTTATTCTCTGCTTTACCTTTGTAAACACCAGTTCCTCCTCCACCCCCCTAAAAAATATAACAAGATCGAATATTTTTTTAACTGACTTTTTTTTCTCTTATTCTTTACAGAAAGCAAGGATTGTAAGTCCCTGTCAGAAAGTGGGATTTACGAAATATGTATAACAATATTAATGCCAGATTTTGCAATTATAGAACAATAAACTCGAATAGGATGTGGCATAATGGTTGTTGCACTGTTGTTGTCTCGAGACACAGCGGACCGTTTCTATGCAGTCAAGGGAATGGGACAGGACCGTTAGAATGTTTGGACCTCTGGAAATCTTCATTAAATAAAACAAAATTCTGTTAACTATATGAAAAGTTGTGTATGTCGTATTTGTTGTTTTTTTTGTAGGGCATGCTGTATGTTTATCAAAATGTAATGCATGTCTTTATGCGTTTTTTGCTCACACATTAACGTTTATTATGCTACGCTTTAAAAAAAAAAAAAAAAGGTGTGGTCAGCACTCCACGTCGAAGTAAAGAACACTTCCAAATAATCCCCTTTGCATGATTTAACCGTATTGGTTAAATCATGCAAAGGGGATTATTTGGAAGTGTTATTTACTTCGACGTGGAGTGCTGACCACACCTTTTTTTTTTTGTTGCACGCAACAGTTCCCTCCCTGAGAGATGAGAACAGCGACACATTTTGAAAGGACACGCCCCTTACAGAGAGGAGTAAAACAGTTATGTTGCCTATTTGAAATAGTTCCTCTATAGCAGAGAGATAAAAGAATGGCAGAGAGTGACCGGGAGGAAAAATGTCTTTCTCCGTTACAGGAAGAGTCCAAAGCTTCAGAAGAACAACTGGTAAAATTACACTTTTTTTTATTTATCTTTTCGTACGTTTTTTCTGTTAGATGAGTTAAACATGTTAAAAAGATGTTTTTTTTTTGGTGACAACCCATTATAGTTGTTTTTTTCTTTTGCACTCTTTTTTTCTCAGCTTGACCAAGCCTCTCAAATTGTCAAAACTATAACAATTTCTTGTAAAAGCGAAGAATAGTTGGAGCAGCTATTTTGCTGTTCTTGCATTCAAAATGTGGAGCAACTTCTCGTTGAACTTAAACTGAAGTATTTAATTTACAAAAAAGTACGGAAGTGGATTTTTTAACAACAAAGTTGCTCGTCACAGTTTTATCCACAATATATTTTGCTGCCAAATTCCTGTCAGCAATAACGATTAATCAGCGTCATAGGTTAAGGATGCGTTGCTTCATTAGAGTATGAAGCTTGCCAAACGTGAAAGAAGATGCATTTCTGGTTTGCATAGGAAAATTTAAAAACTTTGTACTCTTAAAGTCTCCTCAGTAGTCTGATTGCATTTTCCCTTTTGATAATATGCAATAATCTGACCCCAGGGTGAATAACCTTTAATCGGCTTGTAAGTGTTTGTTGCCTAAATTATGCTTAACTATAACCAAACTGAGGTGGCTTTGAAATCGTATTTGTTACAGAATTCTCCAGGGATCCCCCTTTCCAGAAAGATCAGTTATGCGGTCGGTGGCATGCCTTACCAGATGACGAGCAATGCTAAAGGCTTCTTCTTGCAGATATTTCTACTGGACGTCGTGCAGGTCAATCACCTTTATTCTCGTCCTGTTATGAATAAACGTGCGGCCAATTATATATATATATCAACAGTTTTATTTTATCAGTTAATATACATTAGTATATAGGAAGACATAGATCCGTTCCCTTAACTTAATTGTAAAATCTACACTCTTGTCAGTCATCGATTATGGTTAATGATATTGTGTATATGCATGCAGCCCCAACTATTTTAAAGTCCCTTGATGCAGTTTACCACAGTGCTTTGCGTTTTGTAACTAGGGATAGTTAGAACTCATCATTGTACACTGTATACAAAAGTAGGATGGTCTTCTCTAAGTGATAGGAGTGATATGTCTCTTTTGTGTTTACAAGGCATTGCTGGATAAGTTACCTTTTTTTTACCTTACTTCATTATTGAAACAACAATTTAAACTTTTGCTGGAAGATTTGGGAGCTGAAGAGTGCTCTTGTTTTGGTTGAAACTTAAATATTGTACTGTATTGTACATTTTGTATTGTAAACATTTTTATTTATTTTTGCTTATTTTTTATTTATTTTTTTGTTGTTTTTGATATATTCTGCCTTTAAACAGGGCTCTGCTGAAAAGAGACCTGGTCTCAGTCGGTTAACCCTGTATAAATAAAATAAATAATAATAACTACCGGCCTTAAGTAGACGATATTTTATTATATCGTATTTGATTTTTTATTAGATGGGTGCGTTCTACGCGTCTCTCATCTTGTTCTTGGGTCGTGCCTGGGACGCTGTCACTGACCCTCTCGTGGGATACATGGTGAGCAGGAGCGGCAGGACGCGCTTTGGCAAACTCATTCCCTGGTGAGAGATAGAACTTTACATTAATAGAGACAAAAAAACAAACATATGTAGGCATATATATTTATTTAACTTTATGTGTTTTGTATTTTAACATATATCCTCTCTCTCTCTCTCTCTCTCTCTCTCTCTCTCTCTCTCTCTCTCTCTCTCTCTCTCTCTCTCTATCTAATCCACCCTACCCCCCTCTAGGATCGTGTTCTCCATGCCATTTGGTGTGTTCTCTTACGTCATGATGTGGTTCACACCACAGGACAACATGTCCCCTGGCCTCAGCTTCCTCTGGTTCTTCACCTGGACCTGCTTGTTTGACCTGTCCATGAGCGTACGTCCACGCACTCCACTTACTTTATCCACGTATTTATCCCTACTTCAGTCTGTTCAGACTCATTTAGACTCTTTGGACCAGCCAGTTCCCTCGGGATCACATTTCAGGTTTTGAAAATGAAATGGGAGTCATAAGAGTTGAACCATTTTATTGTTATACAATATACAACGGAGTAAGAAGTTATATATGCATGTTCTACAACCACTTCTTATAAACGACAAGCTCCAAAGTGTTTGAAAGAAACAGCTTTGAAGCCTGACCCGTCACACTTCTGTCGCTGTAGCAATACACCCACACACTTGTGGTTTGAGCCTTGAGACTGTCTTCACAAAGTGTCCTTCCTCTCATCTCTCTATCCCTCTCTCTCTCTCTCTCTCTCTCTCTCTCTCTCTCTCTCTCTCTCTCTCTCTCTCTCTCTCTCTCTCTCTCTCTCTCTCTCTCTCTCTCTGTCTTTCTTCCTGGTTCTAGTGCTGCCAGGTACCCATTCTCATCTCTCTGTGTCTCTCTCCTTCTGGTTGTAGTGCTACCACATCCCATTCTCATATCCCTCTGTCTCTCTCTTTCTGGTTCTAGTGCTACCAGGTACCCATTCTCACCTCTCTCTGTGTGTCTCTCTCTTTCTGGTTGTAGTGCTACCACGTCCCATTCTCATCTCTAAACATGTTCCTAGGGGGAGAACAGAAGGAGCGGGACTCTGCTACAGGATACAGTAAGGCCTTTCAGCCAAAGGGAGAAACAGTAAAACGTTGTCCTCCTGTTCACTGTCGTGCCAAACAGAACTAGCCCGGAACACGGACAACTTGTTATGTAACAAGCCAGAAAAGTCAGCGTGGATAACGATATTTCTTTAACACAAAGTGGTATAGTCACATATAATAAAATTTACATTGTCTTTGTAGTGTGCTTTACATTGTAATAATAATCTCAAAGCACTGCAACCAACATTAAGATAACATAATAAAATATATAAAATATTGATAAAAGTTGAAACAAACAAAAAACAGAGAGGATTTAAAAATGGTACCTCCATTTTGCTTTAAAGCTGTTACGTTATGGACTTCAGTCAAAAAATCAACAACTATTTATATTTCTTAAGTGCCACTCCTTTATATCACAACAGGCTATTTCTACAGTGTCCGCTCCGGAGGTGAACTGAAGCCGAGATAAATATACCATGTCAAAGGTCAATCATAGGGTCCAACTTCTTATGGAAAACAGTCCAAAAAGAGACATAAAGGAGAGGTTTCCTGCAGAGTTGTGATGAAAACGAGTTTCAGTTAAGAGCTGGAGACTTTAAGTTCATGCCAGTTTCATAAGTTATTGGAGACGTTATTTTCCAACTGGGCCTTTGATGTAGAAGGCCTTCTCTCATTCTCTCACTCTCTTTATCTTCATCTCTTTCTAGGAATGGGGATGGAGATCTTTGCTACACTAGCGGGTGCAACCATTCAGGGCCAGATCGTGGGGGTGTTTCACGCCAGAAAGGCGCAGGCCTGCAGTCAACTTAACCACACCGACACCTCCTCTTCCTCCTCCTTCAACTTTTCCTCACCCCTGACTGACACTCTTCAGAAAACAGTACAGTTACCGCTACATTAAGACTACCACAATCAAATACACACACACACACACACACACACACACACACACACACACACACACACACACACACACACTGTTCTCTCTCCCTCCTGGCAGACAGCCTTCAGAGCACAGTTCAGTCACCAATTTGTTTCCGTGTTAGCGCTCCTTTAACTTCCCCATTCCTGACTTTGGGAATGTCCTATCCTTAACCAGGGAAAGTGAGTTGCTAAACTCAGTTCTTCCTTCATTCTCTCTTGTTTTTTTTGTAATTCTGCATCCTCTGTGCTGCTTCCTACCAGTGGAAAGGCAGCTTCACTAGCAGGTGCGTGTCATCACAGTGTGTTTGTATGCATTGCCCAAAAGGCCAGGCTCACGACTTCACTGACAGTTGCATGTCATCGCAGTGCGTGTTTGTATGCATTGCCCAAAAGGCCAGGCTCATGACTTCCTGTAGAACCTATACTTCCATACTCGTTTGGCACAGCACAGGAAGTGCTTGTTATGGTCGTTGTGAAGTAAAAAACGTCCTTTTGTTGTTACGGCCACACTTCCCCTTACCCCATTGCCCATTGCCCTTACTTAGTGTGTGTTTATGAACATTTTCCATTCTTGTGATGGTATGTGTGATGGTTTCAGAAGAAAAGCCCACATGTTTTTCATATTTATCAGTGTGATGGCGTGTGTGATGTTTTTAATGGTAATTATCCGTGCGATGGTGTGTGTGATGGTTTCAGAGAAATGCCTACGTGTTGGCAGCGTTGGTCATGGTGGCGTTCTACTTCCTGTGTTGTCTCACCCTCTTCCTGGGAGTCAAGGAGCAGCCAGGTAAGATCAACACCTCCGATTGGTTACTGGTCTGAGTAAAGTGTTTGTTAAAGGACTATTTCATAATGAGGTATTGGATATGGTATAATGATCGAGTCAAAATAGTATCTTATTATAGCGTATGAGCGCTGTAGGAAATATGTGGGGGTTTCCTTTGGTGTGAGACCTGCATGATGGTTATCACCACCTTCTCCAATGCTGCCCATCTACTGTCTACTATTGAGACATGTAAGGCTAAGGAGGGTTTTATGGAGGCAGAGACAGTATGGTGAGCCATTAGAGGTGAGGTATGGATGCAGCGACAGTAATGCTGTAAGCTATAAGGGATGAGGTATGGATGCAGGGACAGTATGGTGAGCCATTAGGGATGAGGTATGGATGCAGGGACAGTAATGCTGTAAGCTATAAGGGATAGGGTATGGATGCAGGGACAGTAGTCTCACCCTTTCCTCCCTACCCCCTCTCCCCCTGCCCCTCTCCCACCTGCCCCTCTCTGCTCTCACCCCTGACCCCCTCAGCCCCCCTGAGTTGCCTGGGCAGGATCCGGATACCATTCCTGACGGGTATGAAGCTGGTGATGAGACACTCCCCTTACGTCAGACTAGTTGGCGGTTTCCTCTTCTCATCGCTCGCCTTCCAGGTTGGAGATTGTTTATGGGCAGAGTGTGTGTTTCTGTGTGTGTGTGTGTGTGTGTGTGTGTGAGTGTTTGTCTCTGGGCGTGTGTGTGTGTGTGTGTGTGTGTGTGTGTGTGTGTGTGTGTGTGTGTTTGTCTCCGTGCGTGAGTGTGTGGATGGGGTGTTTGTGGGTGTTTGTGCGTTTGTCTAAATGTGTGCATATCTATGCAAAAGTGATTTTGTTCTTGTGTGTGCAGTTTTTTCTATAATAATAATAAGATAATAAAATAAATGAAATATATTAAAATGAATAGACGGTCCTGCTACTCATCGATAACCCCCCCCCCCCCCCCCCCCCCGGTCCTGTCCTGTGTGTGGTCCATAGATGGCCCAGGGAAACTTTGCTTTGTTCTGCACCCACGCTGCAGGACTGGGCTCCTACTTTCAGCACCTGGTACTGGTCTTAATGGTGAGTCCCCTCGTAGTCACTACATACTTCCAGCACCTGGTACTGGTCTTAATGGTGAGTCCACTACATACTTCCAACACCTGGTACTGGTCTTAATGGTGAGTCCCCTCGTAATCACGTACTTCACAACATATGTCCCAAAAGGTCATGAGTTCAAATTCAACCTGGGAACACCGCCACAAGTGTGCCCTTGAGCAAGGCAGAGGGACAGTATATGAAAGTGTTCCTGTCCCAATTGTTATGGCTCCCGTAACAGTTATTGATATACAATGCAAACAACTTATTGTTTTAGGCAGAACCACAGACTCTTCAAGCTTATCGAGCTTTAAGTAGGGATCAGCTATGAAATCAATAACTCTCTCTTTCTCTTTCTCCCTCTATCTTTCCCTCTCTCCCTCTCCCCGCCTCCTCCTCCCTCACCCTCCTACCCACTCTCTCTCTCCCCCTCTCTCCCCTCAGACTGCAGCCACACTGTCTGTCCCGCTGTGGCAGACTCTACTGGGAAGACTGGGAAAGAAGACCACCCTCTTCATAGGCCTCTCTGTAAGCCAGGCTCCATCATCATCATCATCACCATGGTTACTGTGTACAGTCAGAGTAGAGAGCTCCATCATCACCAAGGTTACTGTGTACTGTCAGTCAAAGTAGAGAATACCATCATCACCAAGTTTACTGTGTACTGTCAGTCAAAGTAGAGAATACCATCATCACCAAGTTTACTGTGTACTGTCAGTCAGAGTAGAGACTCCATCATTACCAAGGTTACTGTGAACCGTCAGTCAGAGTGGAGAGTACCATCATTACCATGGTTACTGTGTACTGTCAGAGTAGAGACAGTCAACGGTAATGGAGTGGATTCCAAACTTCTTAAATAGGTTATCCATACTGGTTAATGAAGTCCACTATAAAAAGGGTAAGTTAATTTTAAGTGTGTGTGTGTGTGTGTGTGTGTGTGCGTGCGTGCGTGCGTGTGTGTATGTGTGGGTGTGCTCCTTTCAGATCTACATCCCACCATTGGTGGTGATTGCCACGGCTCCCAGTAGCCTCCCCTTGTTTGTGATCACCTCTATGATTGCTGGGTCCAGCCTGGCAGCCCTCTACCTGCTGCCCTGGTTAGTGATACACACACACACACTCACATCGCTGTCCTGGTTAGTGATACACACACACACACGCGCACACTGCTGCGGGTAGTGGCACATCTCAAGTAATCTGATCACACAATTTCACAAGTCCAAGGCTCTTCTTCTTTTCTACATTGTGCGGTTTCCTTAAAATAACTTTACATACATATTACAAAAATTACATATTTCATATGAAGTGCGTTATGAAAGCAATAGTCCTTTTTAGAGAGTTTGTATGAAACATACTACAAGAGACATTTCAGAGCAATACAATGTTTATACTGCCAATGCTTTCATGGATCAAAGCATTTGTCAAATGTTTTTATCTACAAAGATGGTACGTGTGTGCTAGAAACGTACAAAACTACGTCACTACACATCTTCTCTTTTCACTCTTATCAAAGCTTGCACATAGAAGCACACTACAAAAATAATATCTGCATTATGTTTTGTCTCCTAGTAACAGCCTCAATCAAACACTGCACAGCTAAATGTAAGATGTTTTGATAAGCCATTTAAGAAAACCAATGAGAGAAACAGATGAAAAAAAGGTCGTGCTCCATTAGATAATCACATTAGAAGAGGCACTTTACTGAAATCAAAGTGATTTATCTGTCCTGTGAGATATTTCATGTGGATTTTGTGGGTGTACGGTTACCACTTACCGGGAATCCACTCCATCTCCATCAACTCCTTTCCTCCTTTCCTTCCCGCACACCCCTCCTGTCCCTTCCTCACATTTCTGCCCTTTACTCTGCGTTTTCCTGTTGGTCTCTGCGTCCCCCCCTCCGCCCCCCTCTCCCCGCCTCCCCTCTGTCTGTGTCTCTCCCTGATTCTGCTCTCTCTGTCTTTTCTCACATTCTTTACTTCTTTTTCTTTCTTTCACTTTCTCTGTCTTTCCCTCTGTCTCTCCATTGCCTGCCCCCCCACCTCTGACTCCCCCTGCTTCTGTTCTCTGTCTTTTCTCTCTTTTTCTGTTTATCTCTCTATCGCTACTTCTCTTTCTGTCTATCTCCATCTCTACTTCTCTTTCTGTCTATCTCTACTTCTCTTTCAGTCTATCTCTCTCTACTTCTCTTTCTGCCTCTCTCTACCTCTACTTCTTTTTCTGTCTATCTGTCTCTACTTTTCTATCTGTCTATCTCTATCTCTACCCCTCTATCTCCCTCTCTACTTCTCTTTCTGTCTATCTCTCTCTACTTCTCTTTCTGTCTATCTCTCTCTACTTCTCTTTCTGTCTATCTCTATCTCTATCCCTCTCCCTGTCTATCTCTATCTCTACTTCTCTTTCTTCTTCTCTCTATCTCTACTGTGTGTCTATCTCTATCTCTGCTTCTCTTTCTGCCTCTCTCTCTTTCTTTTAATTTGATCTATCTATTCCTGTCTGTCTCCCTCCCCCGGTAGGTCCATGCTCCCAGATGTAGTGGATGACTTCAAGGTGAAGAACCCCACCTGTCGAGGACTGGAGCCCATGTTCTACTCCTGCTACGTCTTCTTCAACAAGTTTGGAGGAGGCTTGTCTGTGGGCATATCCACCTTGGTGCTACAGTGAGTTACTTTTTGCTCTTCTCTCATATAATGTTTGGAGGAGATATGTATGTCTGTGGGAATATCCACCTTGGTGCTACAGTGAGTTACTTCTTACTCTGGCCTCATCTCAGGTCTGTGTGTGTGCTACAGTGTTACTTTTTGCTCTTATCTAATGTTTGAAGGAGGTATGTATGTCTGTGGGAATATCCACCTTGGTGCTACAGTGAGTTACTTTTGTCTGATATAAAGTTTGGAGGAGGCATGTCTGTGTGCCACAGGGAGTTACTTCTGGGGCTGTACACCATGTTTGTTTTTGTTTTTCTTGTCTCATCTGTTGTTATGGAATGCAATGTTAGGTCGTTTATACAACAACATACTTAAGGGATGTGTTCATAGTAGACCTAGTGGTCACACACACACACACACACACACACACACACACACACACACACACACACACACACACACACACACACACACACACACACATCTTTAACTTTGTTGCTCAGTGAAAAAGCACAAAGTTAAACATCTCTTATTGCAACCTGCATTAAATCAACTAATTTGAATATTTATTATAGCCTAGGGATTTTGTGCTAAGGTTCTGTAGTTAGGGAAAACCTACCGCTAAAGGTATATCAGTGGCATTGCCTAAATCTCAAAGACGGGTAGCCATACCCTGGATTTGTTACCTGTTCCTCCTCCTCCTCCTCCTCCCCCTCCTGTCTGTCAGTTTTGCAGGGTATGAGCCGGGTGCCTGCAGACAGCACCAGTCTGTGATCTGGGCTCTACGTGCTCTGTTTGCCCCTGTACCCGTCGCCCTGCTCCTCCTAGGCCTGCTGCTCTTCTACTTCTACCCCATCGACGAAAAGCGGCGTCGGCAGATCCAGACCGAGCTCCAGAAAGCAGCGTGAGCACACCGTCCTGCCCCCAGCTCGGGTCACATCTGAACCCGCTATGTGCTTGTAGGATCCTAACCCTGTCTCTGTAAACTAACCTAACCCTGTCTCTTTAAATAATATTTCTTTTTATGTGTTAGTGGTTTTGTTCTTTTCTGGTTTGGTCAATATAAGTATTTTTAGGTTGAATGGATAGGAATGATTTATAACAAAATAGAGAAGGGAACTTAGTGAAAAACTTTAAAAGAACTCTAGACGGTCATCTAGTGGTATATAATGGTCACTACCTCAATTATGAATATTGTGTATCTATCAAAAGTTCACAAGTTGCTTGTGTACGTAATTATTTTACTGCTAAAATTTGAAAATGCACAATTACCAAGCTATACGTTTTGCTCATTTTATTTGTTAAATTTAATAAATATAATACACAATAAATAATACGCAATATATTTATTATATACAACATACATTCCTGCTCATTGCACAGGCTTTAAATCAACCTGCGCTTAACAGTGGCATACATATCTTTAGGAGAGAGGAGAAATGTCCACCATTAACAATCAGAATCCACATTCAAGCTATTCTGATTTAGATTGTCTCTTATTCCATTACAACAGGAAGGAAGAAAATGGAGGACTCGGTATGGTTTCTGGTTTGTTAGAGAAATGCAACCAGTGACAGAACACACAGCAGATGTGCCAGAGAGACCGGTTATAATGGAGGTCTGTTGGAACCGGAGACATTTCTACTTCAGCTATCAGACCGAGCCACCCCTTTTGACCACACTCCTACAAGTCACGCTAAGAAGGATATAGTTCCACTGAATTGATTTAGAAAACCAATGAATCTCCATATACATTTTAATGTATTTTGAACCATAAGTTCAGAAAGAGATTCAGGGTGAGATAGGTTTGTCCTAAGAATATTTTAAAGTAGCCTAATTAAAAGTAAGGTCAGTCACTCTGTGGCTTCTGTGTTTTATGAAGTGACTGCTGTGAGCATGTCATGTACAAATGCCTGTACAGTAACAAACTATGTGTATGTTTTATGTACTGTTCCTATGTTTATATATTTCCATTTGTTATGTTCTTTTAAAGGGTTATTAGTTTAAATGTAGTTTATGTCCTGAAATGATGTACTGGAGCTTTTCACCAAGGCTATTTGTGCCTTTACGTTACATGTTTTTATCTTTTCTCATGACCTGATCTACATGTCTGACTGTAAGGCAAAAGATGATTGACTATATTTGATTTAATAAAGTCTTAAATACTTATTCCCCTCCCCCTTGAATTAGTATTACAATACATTATACACAAGGGTTTATAGAAAAATGGAATGATTGTTTTTACATATAAAACAAAAACACATTTTTATTTTTGCCATGTAGGCTACTTGTGCCACAAGCTGAGTGAATCAACCTCTGAATGAAACTATACTGAACTAAGAGTGACCATTCAACCGTTTGAAAAACGTTGAGCCTAATTAATCTAAGACAATCTACTGGTTCTTGTTTAGTTAGTGGGCCCAGGTTGCCAAAATTCCTTTTCTACAGTCACGCTACGTAGCCTACGTACGTCAAATGCAGAGGCCCGCCTCCTGCACCCCGCGAGACAGCTCGGAACAGCCGCTGACATATCGAACAGTCAGTCTGTGGAAGATATTTAGGTAGAGGGGGAATAACGGACAAAATGGGAGTCGAAGTCGAAACAATAACCCCCGGCGATGGTAACGTAATTGAATAATTATAGTGTGCTTTTCATTATTGTGGAATTCTATTCGTTTCCAATAGGACATAGACCTTGAAAATACTGGGGCTCATCGTTTTCTTATGCCCGTGCGCCTTTTTTCTTTTACAGGAAGGACTTTTCCCAAAAAAGGACAAACTTGTGTGGTGCATTATGTTGGTGAGTGCCCTCCACAAAATGCCAATGTGGAATACTCATAGAAATATAGTTGCACTACATAATAGCGTGCGTAATGGTTTTATGCGTTCATAGCTCTGCTGCAGATTTTGATATTGATATTATGCTTTAGGCCGCGGCAAGTGTAGCCGACTGTAGCCAACCTACTCCTGTTGTGCATGTTATTGGTTGTGTGTGTATGCCAGTTTCATTCATATAATTTGTGTGGGCCTAACTGACGTTTACATTGTTTTATTTTAATTTTAAATTGGTCTTTGGTTATTTAAATAAAGCATATGGAAACGGCTAGATTTTATCCGACGATGTAATAGGTACATTCTTGTATTCGGGGTTTGTTATATAAAGTTTTAATGTAATTTAAACGTTTGTTGTTTGGAATGGGCGCAGACGTCTTCTGCCGGGGGGTTAATTCAGAGTCTGAGACAAGCAGACAGACGAACAAGTCGAGACAAGGCTAGATTTAAACCCTGTCTGATAGCCTGTCTATGTTGAACTCTGCTGGATTGCGTGCGATATGGGGCGGATTAATGTAGTCTGCCCGACGGTTTTCACGGGATTGTATAGTCTCGGTTGAATTGATTGGTTTTGTCCTATAGACTATCTAAACAAATTGCCACAGAAAAGATACAGTTTCAACTTTACAGGCATATTTTTTTCTGTTTGACAGAGAAAACGCTGTCGATCCATTCCCTTTACCAGACATCATAATATAAACTCTTGTGTGGGATTATGTAACTTTGAAATAATACCCGGATTCGTGCCTACACAAAGTGTTTTTCATGCGCTGAGGGAGTCCAGGTTGGTCTTGCAGCTGCATGTTTACAGGATATCCTCTGTCCTGCAGATTTGAAGCTTGACTATAATAACCTTATTTTTATGTTTTTTGGGGGTTGTGAGAGCTGTTCTTGACAAAGTGAAGCCACATTACCTAACGTGAATATATATTCTATTAGGATAATTAAGTATAACAGCCTAGTCATTTCACTGAAAAGGCTACAGGAGTTTCAAATAGGCCATTTAATATGACGGTATTGGTTGTCTGGTCCTCCACACAGAAGACAGAACGCGGTCGTTGAAACCGGCTAGCCAGGCCACTGTCTGGATTAAGATCTATAGCTTGCATGCCCCCCACTGATGTTCTCTACAGCACCGTGCACACCAGTCATTACTTCCTCAGACACACAAACACACACACGCAAACACACACACTTGGCCTGATTGACGTTGATAGCTGCACATTAGTCCTGTACCGATAAGTCTGTAATGCTGTACCAGGGTGTCAGAGTGCAGATTAGGAGGATGCAGTTCTGGGCCAGGAATGGCCTTGCTTCACTGACTGTGTGTCTGTCTCGTGTGTGTGTGTGCGTGCGTGTGTGTGTAATGTGTGTGTCTGTCTCGTGTGTGTGTCCGTGTGTGTCGCTTGCCTCAGACCGGAGACAGCTGCGGGGGCTATTTCCGCGATCCTTGGAATCCTCCCATTTGCATTCTTAATATACGCTCAGTGGGAGAGACGGTTACCACCCAGGCCGAGTAGATCGGTCACTCTTTATTGATAACATTTTCTAATGGATTTGTGCAGAGTGTAATTTAACCACAGATAAGGATGACAGTGTAACACTTATTGTCTCGTGCCGGTCTATCAAGGGCTTTTTGCTTAAGTGCTATATAAATGTAATGCACTTTTATTATTTATCAGTATATTTGTCTGTATTCCCCATATTTTACAGGAAATCGGACGTCATCTCCTGTAGTAATTCACCGAGTCCTCTCTGTAGTAAACTATAGTATACTGACCGCTCTGTGGAGACCCAGACTCCACTTGGTCCCCCTGGGCTCATTAAATCACATTGTTCAATGTGTGTTTTTTTTCTGCCCTCAAGGCTCCCTTACAGACGGACGTAAGTTCGATTCCTCGCGGGACCGGGACAAGCCCTTCCGGTTCAAGATTGGCAGACAGGAAGTGATTCGGGGCTGGGATGAGGGTGTGGTACAGGTCTCTGTTCCCTTTTTTCCCCATGGTTCCTTATTATGTGATGTGTCAGTAAATAAACAAAAAATAACAAATAAGGTCTAACAATCTTTATTCACAAAACTAATGATTAGTCAGAAATTGGTGTGTTTTCGAACACTAATGGGCTACTAATAGTTCTTTAAAGAAAAAACGCTCAAGAAGCATAAATCTCCTTTTCAATAACTCACTAAATGTTTACAACTGGGTAGGTGAGCCGCTCGCCCAAGACACGTTGCGAAAGCCCCTGTCAACAAACGAGGTCTGTAGGGCAGTCCACTTGTGCTGTGGTGCAGGTTCTGCGAGCTAAGTTCAGCGGTCAGTTCAATCACTAGAAACATCACATTTGCACTTGCTCAGGGAAATGCATTTTCAAGTTTGTATCGTTGACTTGGCGGCTATGCCATTGAATTGTATCTATCTGTTCTCCTGTTGTCAATGCTACAGATTATGTAAGGAACAAACACATTTGAAATATGTCTGCTAACAACCACACACAGGTTAATTATTTAAAAAGTCGTCCTGTAGGTTGCTAACTCAACTTCTTCTGTGCTCAACCCCACCCCCAAACTGACCCCGTTCCTCTGCAGATGAGTGTTGGGGAGAGGGCTACGCTGACCTGCACCCCTGACTTTGCCTACGGGAACAAGGGTCATCCAGGCATAATCCCGCCAAACTCCACCTTAGTCTTTGACGTGGAGCTTCTCAGCCTTGAATGAGGCTTTTTTTTTTTTTTTTTTTTTTACAACAGGCCTCTGCCATTTTACTGTAAGTACAGGTTTCCATAGCGATGACCCCAGGACCATGTCTCCCTCAACAGTGATTGGTCATTTCTCTTAATTAAATATTGGTCATAGTGAATTAATTGAGGGCAAGATAGTGTGGTATCGACCTTGAACGCAGGGCCTGCGTTTATGTTCAGGCAATTACAGGTGGACAATCTGTCCACAGCAAGTGTTAATTAGTCTAGAAGTAGTATTCACAAAAGTGACGACCGGAATATGCATCAGACTTTTAGAAAGAGAAGGTTTTGTCTGGTGTTTTGAAGTATGAGGAAAATTATAACTCCAGTCCCATAGTTTGGTCATTGTTGAAATTGTGTTACTGTTTTGATAGTGTTGAGTCTAGTGAGAAGCTTGAACAGAGATGATGAAAATGAAATAACACTATGTATTTAATAACACTTTTCTGTGTAATTAATTCCCTTTTATCTTGTGTTGTGTGCTTCTAGGTGGCTTCCCACTCGGTTGCCATGGAGAGAAGATGGGAGAGTCTGCACTTGATCATATTTAAGACTTGATTCTAAAGGTCCTCCACTTTTATGTTTCTCTATTTTATCTAAATATATAAAGACCTGTATTATTTTGTCAGTGAATTAATTATCTTTCCTTTACATTCTTCCTCTTAACACAGCGTTTGGGCCATAACCTTACAAACCTCTGTGTTCTTAATCTTGAAATATTTTTGTTTTTTTAAAATGTGCTTTACTTTGAATTACCTTTTTGTGTGTGTGTGGGTGTGAACTGATTTGTTGTGCATGGTTATAACGATCATACTTAAAGATACAAATGAACTAGCAACGACCATCATCATCATCTCTTTACTGTTAGGGTAATGGATCATTTTGGCAAGAGTTTGAACCCAAAGAAAAGGTCTTGAGAAAATAAAAAGCACATTTTTGTTACTGAAAACCTTTCCCAGCTGAAGTGTAGAACGTAAACTACTACAGAAGAGGAGGCTACTGTTACATTATGTGGCTTAACTGTGCGGTTGGTAAGAAAAATTCAGTCATGGATGCCTTAAAGGTGCGAAGCAGGAAGTTTGTTTGAACTCCCCCTCCCCCTTTTCTTTTCTTTTGAGAAATGTTTTCCCACCCTTTTTTGTTTTGAATGTTTGAACTGCTTCAGTAGGAGCAACAGAAGAGCAGTCAGGCACAGAGGAAGCAGTCTCAGTAGATAGATAAAATATGTGTGCCTCTACGTATACCCTCGCTGGTCACAAACTTACTATCTGGCCCAGCCTGCATGTCCGAGGCTATACTGATAAATCCAGCACCTGAAAAAAAAAAGCTTTGCATTTTAATTGCTTTGTTATTGCATTTTTTTTTTTAAACTGAAAACCACTATTTTAATGTTGAAAGCCATAAACATATTAAAAGAGTGGAATTATAGAAAGCGCAGACACATATACATCTTCTGGGGAAGCTTTTATGAAAAGGAAAAAAGGAAAATATCTGACTTGAAATGTCTGGCATCAATCCAATTGTAATCTCCCCCACTTTTCTTTTATTTGTGTAACAACAACTTGCCATAATATTTTTCAGATGGTAAATTTTCTAACTGCAGAATGAATATTGCATACCTGTGACTTAGTTAATGGTAAATATGTTTACTTTAATCTTTGCCATTATAAGACAAGATGTACTGTATCCCACTGCCTGAAATGCCCTGATGTGGTTGTGAGCACACTCAGTACACATGCATACTGGGTTTATATAACAAATAAATAAAAATGGAGTTTAAATTTAGATGGAGTTAAATGTAAGCTACAACAGAAACCAAGTTGGCATGATGTCTGATCAGTTGACAGAACAGATTTTATTGTTGAGGCTACAAAATTGTCAATCAGAATTGTCAATTTGTAGCCCATAGGACAAAACCGGTTTCTCCTCTATATTGTAAAGAAAGTTACACACACTGTATGCTGGCTAAACCAATGATATAATATTTAAAACGTGCTGTTGCAATAAATTACTCTACCTGCTTTTGGGGAAATGTGGTTTTACTATATTTTGTTCACCTACTCTTTACAATATTTTATCTAGACAGCTGCATCTCCAAAGCTGGGTAGTGTATTATGGAAAGTGGAGCTGTAGTGGCCCTTCCCTTCCCTCTGTTACGCCCATATTTACGTTCAATGTCCTGGATCCGACCTAAGACATGTAAACTGACACAATATAGAAATTTTCTAACTTGCTGCTGGTATGCAAGCTAGGCCCTTTGGTCTGCATGTCTTTGTACTCGAAGGCCCACAGCAAACAGCCACAAGAACAGATCACACATTTTGCTCAAACAACATAACACAATACATCGTACGGCTAGCCTAATTTTAGATGACCAGCAAGCTACCTGTGTGTTTAATAAGTTTTATTATGTTCCATTATTCTTATCTTCCGAGTAAGTTTATGTAAGTGCATTTTTTGGTCATCATGTGTACATTCGTGTGACCAGTCAGTTACTAGGCGTAAGCGTGTGATCTACTGCCTACGTCAACAGTGATTGACTTCGGTTTCACCAAGGCAAGGAACTGAACTAGCGGTGACTTCACTCCAGAAATCCCCATCAGGTTCGCTAACGACGAGCTGAACGAAGTACGATCGGGGAAGAACAACAGTGTATCCAAGATTTGATTGGACTTTTTAGTTTATTCGACAACAAAGGTTTCCAAGGTGAGACAATGCTTTAACCTAGTGTTTAATTAAATGGTATACACTTCTAACCAATTCAGCTCGCGTTTTCCGAAAACCCTCACTCAGCTGTTTTAGCTAGCTAACGTTAACTAACGTTTGCTAAGCTAGCTATCTAGAATATACACGTTTACCTAGCTAAACTAGCTAGCTGCCGTTAGAAGTACTGCTGTGCCTGTGTGTGTATTGTTTGTGTGAACAAAGAGGGAACAACATTCGACTGAATAATGTTTGATGTTGGTGTTTTGAAATCTCTTACCAAATTGTATCGGGTGTTTTGGTTCGTTACATTATTTGGCTAATGGGACAGTATGCAAAGCTAGTATTAGTCATACCAGCCCTGTAACTAACAACGTCATGAATGTTCAACTCGACCGCACACTGTCTCAAACCAGTTGGATAAAGGGGCCTTGTTGATTTCCTGTAATGGTAAAATATGTGCATAGACTCTTAAACACTCCTTGGAATTGAATTATACACAGTGGCTTGCCCATTACTTTTTGAGAACATAAGATAAGATATCTATGATCTTGGCCTCAACGAGATAAAAAATGTATCCTCCTATTCTAGCTTGTTGAAGTTATAACAGCGGTTCCATCCCTGTCTTTTCCCCATACCACTCGCCCCTATCTCCTCCCTCGCCATTCCCCTCTTTTTTCTCTCTCTTTCTTTCTCAACCATGTGAATGGACTTGGATAGGTTGCCAGGGGCACCACATTCTTCGTGTTAGCCTATCTAACCGATACGTTCAAGCTTACTTGAGTTTGCCTACCAGCTAGCTACTTGGGATAGTTCTGTGGACTGAAATCTTATATATTACAGAAATAATACCAAACATTGTGTTGTCTGTGTATATTTTTTTTGACATCACAGTTTGCTTGCTTGCTCTGGCTATTCTGTAGCCCTTTTTATTGTTAGTTTAGTATAGTATTCCCTGAGCCAGGGACTAATAGAATGGTTGAGACTATGAAACCTTGCTACCATAATAGGTCCAGCTTGGTGGTAACTGAAGTTAAATTGCAAAGCATAAAAGCTTAAACGTTTAGCATTTGATCATGCCATTAGGAGATAGAAGCTATCTCAGGGGCCTTAGGTAAACATCCATTTCTCACAAACCCCAGGCCTTGTTTCTGAATGAAGGACAAAGAAAATAAATGGTTGGAAAGCAAACATCGGAGAGAGCGAGAGAGAGACAGAGCGTTTTATAGAGGCTGTCTGTGCTCTGTAACATAATGGAGTGTTTGTTTGTCCTTGCTGGCGGGGAAGGAGACGACGATGAGGAGGATGATGATGTTGTGCGGAGTGTCTGTGAGTCTTAAATCTCTTTAACGTGACGTCTGAAGTGTTGAGCTGAGAGGTCAGGGCTGCCAGCTTTCACCTGCTAGTGAAACGTCTTCCTACATGATGTTGACGCTGTGTGTGTTCTGCGGCCCGTCAACTAGCTCTGCTCTGTACGGGCCTATTGCCTTTCTCTTCTCTCTGGGCAGTACAGAAGGACGTGTTGTGTGGTTCGGTGGTGAGTAGGAGTGGAGTTGTTTCTTACAGAGATGTGGTGGGTAAGTGTTTACGTGTGTGTAGGAAGTAGACTAGAGGTCTGTGAGTTGTTCTGTGTTCAGATAATGTTTGGTGGGCCATTTTCTTTTCAATTTTTTTTTTCATGCGGCTGCTATTGCTTTTCTTTGGCCAAGACCTGTGTTTTTGCAGTATGCTTTGTGACTGTGTGCGTGCACATCCCTGTCCCTTAATTGTTTACGTGTATGAATACACAATTTTGGATATGATCTGTGACGATAGCGGCCATTTTACGATACAATGTTTCTCACTTCCCCTTTTCCTGGCCTCATGTCTTATAACATAACAGTGATTCACAGAGAGGTAGTCAGCGTCAACCACAGCCAAACTTACTTTCCTGTTTGTGTCTGACGGAGAAGGGACTAGTGCAACTTCATATAGGACGACTAAGTAATATAATGTCAGCCAGGAGAGTTGGGATTGGTAACGAGTGACTGTGTTCTATACAGGTCCTACATTCACATTTAGAAATCACTTGGAATGCTGCAGGTTTGTAAGTTTCTAACTGTAGTGTAGCTAGCACTGCCCAGCTATGGAAAAGATTGCTGCTAGGTGTGCATTTTGATTTGTTTAGATTAGATGAGGTTAATCCAGAAGATAATACCGAACACACACACACGCGCACGCGTACACGCTACATACATACACACACAGTCATATCTAGTCCTGGTTTCTGTTTGTCGCTGTCACATGTTTGCTGGGAATAGCTCCTCCCCCTAACATTGTTTGCTGTTCCTAGGTGTGGCGTACTATACGCAGTGTCACTGTCAGCTGATTCTGAGTAACCCCTGACCTTTCACCTGCCGTGCCTCTCTCTATCCCGTGTCTCTCTCTTGTGTCTCTCTCTCTTTCCAATCTTTCTTTCATATTTTTGGTGTTTTTCGTTCTCTCTAACAGGTTGTTAGGCCGTAGCCTTTAGGGAGCTGACTGATGGAAAATAGCCCGGTTTGCTCAATAGCCATTAGCCTGTGGGCTGTCGCTGGACTCTCGTTGAGTGGAGGAAAGTGCACCATCATCCTGGTGTGTCCACGGCTTCTCATTGATTGGTCGATGATGCTGTCCACTTGTGACGTGTTGGGTTATGTAGAAAGGCCACATAACATGTTGAGTAAATAATAAATATGAGGTGTTTGTCAGAATATTTGTAATATCATAAAGTGGAAATATGCTTTAGAATTGTATTCCTATTGAATTGAAGTCTTTATAAAGACAAAGTATGAATTTTTTAAATAATAATTTTAGGTGTAGCTTAATTTTAACACCGAACTTGACAGCAAATTCCATCCGGCCCCTTTGTGTCAGGACCAGGACTTCCTGGTGATGGTGCCTGCCTGTGTGTTTGTGTGCTCGTCTGTTTGTCTCTCTGTCAGCCATTCTGCCTCCTTCATTACCATCTTCTAAAGGTTTCTATCAGAAGCCCACAGTCCATTCATCTTGGTGTTACCTGAGCCAGGCATTTATCATAACCGGCAACCTGATGAGCTCAGGGTTCATTTAACACCTGGCAGTGTCTGTTTCAGGTGGAGCCTACATGCATAGCTGCTTACATACTCAGTAACCTGCTTACCTACTGTAGACTACATACCTACCTACATAGATGCTTACCTACTCAGTAACCTACTTACCTATAGTAGACTACATACCTACCTACATAGCTGCTTACCTACTCAGTAACCTGCTTACCTACAGTAGATTACATACCTACCTACAGAGCTGCCTAGATACCTTCCTGGTTACGAGGGGTGTAAGGAAAAATCGATTCACTTGAGTGTCGTGATATTATATTTAGCGATACTGTGTTGATTAAGTTTTTTATTTTTTTACTGGCTAATGTGATTTTTTTTGCTCAGATTGCACAAAATGTTGTGCAATGATGTTGGATGTTACAGGGACTTTGATAAATACAAATGCAGATCCCAATGTTCTGCTGGCATGCATGTAGAGCAAGTAAACTTTTTTTACTACATAAGATTAGATAAAAAATGAAAAAATCATTGTAACATATATCACCTTGGCTTGCTTACAGAATCGCAATATGTCGCAATATATTGAATCGTAACCCCTGTATCGTGATGCGTATCGTATCACCAGATACTTACCAATACATAGGCCTACTAGTAGTTAGCTCCTTACTACAGCCCTGCACCTGCACACCTTAACACCAAAGACTTTAGCACCGTGTTAAAGTAGTCTATTCAGCTCCCACGATCTTCTTCATCTACGGGAACTATTGTGGGTCTCTGAAAGGTCTACAGGCCTCCGACGAAGTGTATAAAAGCAGACAAATCCTCTCGGTGTGGTAGCGGAGGCACAGTGCGAGATTTAGAAGTAGATTTACAAGATATCCAACAGATAATTTCTGCTACAGCCACAGCGGGTGGTGGTGTTAGTCTGGGGTGACAGGAGAGGAGACGTGGTTAGGATGTCTGGGCTGCAGACTGGAGCGAGTGCAGCCCAGACCACATGGCAGGTTACTTGCATAACAGAATGTTTTATAACCGATGGAAGAGCCAGGGGGCTGTCGGTGGGCGAATTGTGTCACACTCACCCTGTGTGTGTGTGTGTGTATGTGTCTGTCTATCTTGTCTGTCAGTCTCTCTCTCTCTCACTCTGTGTGTGTGCAAGTCTGTCTCTCTCTCTCTCTCTCTCTCTCTCTCTCTCTGTGTGTGTCTTTGTGCATTGTCAACTGAGGCATTAGGCCCATATTTCTGACTACACTGTAGCCTATAGAAATATGTCACGCCGACAGACTCATAACCTCATGTTTGGTGTTTGGCGTACTTCTGAGAGCGCTGCCGTTTGTCTTGGTCATGGTTTAGTTCCATTGTGCATCAAAGCCTGTCAACACGTTTAGCAGGACGGGATGAAAGAACGCTCTGAACCGAGGCGTGTCCATGTCATAGACACACTGCCTGGGTGTATTAGCTGAGAGAACATGACTGTTATAGAAGATGTCCGCCCCCAGCCCAGTTTACTGTTCATTTGCAATCTGCCACCTTTTTCATTTCTTATTCTGCTGATGGACGAAGGGAAGCTGCAGAAACGAAAGCTTGTTAGTCAGCTTCTCTTTTTTTTTTTTTTTTGCTTTCGTCTTCTCGTGAAAGTCGTCCTCCTTCGAAAGAGAGAGAGAGAGAGAGAGAGAGAGAGAGAGAGAGAGAGAGAGAACGAGAACACTGGTCAATGGAGAACAGGGATTAGTGGTGCAGAAGCTTTTTCTTGTTGAATAGTGAAAACTTCCATTAGTCTGCTTGAAGGCCCTACGGTTTTGAAAGTTATGCACGGTCCCCCCACACACACACACACCACATTCCTCTTGTCACAGTGTCGAGCCTTCAGAGCATTACTTTCTGGGGGGCCGCCAGTCGGCTTGTTGTCAAACCTAGCTTTGGTGCGTTCAATAAAGTGACGTTTTTCTTCTTCCTCTGTTCCCAGAATGTCCCTGTATCCCTCGCTGGAGGACCTGAAGGTCGACAAGGTCATCAAGGTAAGGCCGTGATGTCTGCATATGAATAGCGTTAGCCTTTCACCCTAACCCTTCCCCGACATCTAGCTTCTCTGCCCCTACAACAATGTAACTTCCTGGAAAGGAGGCTGGCATATTTGCATGTTGGGTTTGATAACCGTGCTATTTATAGAAGGAGAAGGAAGTGGACTTTAACTCTTTAGGAAAATTATACCCTGTGCTTTCCCATGGGTTATACTAACTCAGTAGTAATGTAACTCAAGAAATCAATTTAAACAATACCACATTGTGTATTTTTTAATGCTGTTTAATGGGACAGGTCTTTATTAAGTGAGAAATGAATAACGGAATAGTTCAGTAGTGTTGGGGTAAGATAATGAGTAAAGGTTAAAGTGAGTGATCAGTACCCTGTCTCCCTCAGGCTCAGGCCCAGTTTGCCCAGACCACCTCCTCCATGCCAGCCATCGCCGAGGGCACCTACCAGCCCCAGGCTGTCGACGTGGGGATGCCCTCCTCAAGTGAGTCCCAGGCTTTGTCGAGGCCTCCTGGTGCCGTTGGTGTGTCTCCACTGTGGGGGGTCTGTGTTCAAGGCCAGCTATTCAGCGGGGAGAAAGGACAGAGTGAAAGGGGGAGCGGTATAGGGGAACTGTGGTCACACAAAGACATGTGGAGGCAAGGGGGCCTGAGGCTGCCCACGCTGGTGGTGGCGGAGCCCTGTGTGTGTGTGCGTGCGTGCGTGCGGTGTGGGGGGTGGGGGGTCCCCCTCCCTGTGTATGAGTCTCTCTGTATGTGCATGTGTCCCTCTCTCTCTGTGTGTGTGTGTGAGGGGGTCCCTCTCTCTCTCTCTCTCTCTCTCTCTCTGTGTGTGTGTGTGCATCTCTCTCTGTGTGTGCGTACGTGTATGTGTGGGTCTCTCTGTGTGTGTCCCTCTTTTTGTGTGCTTCTGTGTGTGTGTTCTATGACTGTGTGTGTTACTCTCTCGTCTGTCCTCGTGCTGTTGTTCACCTGTCTTCATTTATCGTCTGTTCTCTAACATACCCCCCCCTCCTCTCTCTCTCTCTCTCTCTCTCTCTCTCTCTCTCTAAGCTCTGTGAGTTTCTTGCTTCTTCCTTTGTCTACGTCAACCCTCTGTAGCTCCAGGGAGTCTGTGGGCTGGTGCTAACTAGGCTAAGGCTCTGCAGTGAGCCAGGCCCGTCAATGCAGAACAGATAAGGCAAGGAGCAGAGAGATAAAGAGGGGAGGATGAAAGACAGAGGGGGCCCCTGGAGGAAGGTGTTCTCTATTCCCAGTTTTCCCTTGTGAAGTCTGTCGGCTGATTCTTTTGGTCGCTTTTTTGTCTCATTCCCCAATCAAAGCTAGTGACGAGTCACCGTGGAAACTGAGGCTTGGCTCCGTTTGGTGCCGAGAGCGGGTAACACGTTTTTTTCCCAAAATTTTTTTGGGGGCTTTGAGAGAAAACGGGGTGTGAGAGAGAATCTAAAAAGGGAGGCCAGAGAAGAAACTAATGAGGTTATGTTGACGGAGGAAGGGAAGATATACAGACAGACAGACAGACAGACAGACAGACAGAGACGGAGGGAGGGAGAAAGAAAGAGAGAGAGAAGGGAGAGACATAGGGAGGAAGGGGAGGGAGAGAGATAGTGGGAGAGAGAAACGGAGGGAGGGAGAGACGGACAGAGGGAGGGAGGAGAGTAGGAGGGAGGGAGGGAGACAGGAAAGGAGGGAGAGTAGGAGGGAGGGAGAGACAGACAGACGGAGGGACAGACAGACAGACAGACGGAGGGAGGGAGGGAGAGAGAGTAGGAGGGAGAGAAAGACAGAGGGAGGGAGAGAGACAGACAGAGGGAGTAGAGTAGGACGGACAGACGGACGGACAGTAGGAGGGAGGGAGAGATGGACAGACAGACAGACAGAGGGAGGAGAGTAGGAGGGAGGGAGAGATTGACGGACAGACAGACAGACAGACAGACAGAGGGAGGAGAGTAGGAGGATGATGAAGGAAAAAGTGGTTGGTGTGATGTCACCTCTGGACCACGGCCATCACAGACCTCTTCTTCTCCATGACTTCTTTCTTTCTCCTGCATTCCTTTTCTTCTCCATGACTTCTTTTTTCCTTCTCCAGTGTTCCCTTTTCAGAGTTTTTCCTCTCTCCCAATCGTTTTCTACAGCGTCACTCTCCCCCGTCACAGAGTGACTTTATACTTTACTTCATACACTTTGGTGAGGGGATTGCCTTTAGACACACAGTGTTATTGATATTAATACACTGAACTGGGTTGGAAAAAGTTGGCAAGAAACTTTGAGTTGAACTTAGAGTTTCTTTAAAGGGTTTCTCTCTGTGCGTTTTAATGCGCCACAGCTTACTAATTCTCCTCTCTGCTGCATCGTCTGCCACGCTGTATGAGTGGGTGTGTGTTTGAAAGCATATGTGTGTGTCTTAAGTTTTTTGCTCAGACATCCTCTGTTCAAAGATGATGCCTCTCTCTCACTCTCACTCTCTCTGTCTCTCTCTCTCTCTCTCTCTTTTAAATATAGTTAAATAGTGTTTCTGTGCTGTCACTTTCTCCAACTGTTCTCCTTAGTTTGCGTGTTTGCGTGTGTGCAGGACTTCTGCCTGACCTAGCACCTAGAGACCTAGATTGATGTTGCAGCATTCTGGCTGCCAGAGAAAATGGCGCAGGGAGTCTAAACCGCAAAGCGGGGTGGGAGGACGCTAGCGAGTCAAGCCAGGAAAGTGTGACAATAGTGTTGTTTTTTCCAACACAGTGTTGCTTCCTACCTGCTGCCTGCTCCCCTCTGACCCACTCTCTGTTAGCCTGTGAGTAAGCCCCAGGCCCTGGCTGTCAGCAGGCCAGCAGGAGGGGAGGGAGTGCACAGAGCTCCATGCATAATAGATGGAAATGGAGCTGGGATAGGGCCCAGCCTGGGAAAAGTGGGCTTGCCCCTTCCTGCATAGCTCATAATAACAATAACAAAGAATTATAGACTTTCTAAAAATAAGTCCTAATGACCAGGCAGTAGACCTCCGTTTAAGAAGTTTAATCGACTTAAATCCTTATTCATTATTAAAAATAGTGCTGCTCAACATTTTATGCTTAACACATTTAAACCCCTTTAAACTGACGTGACGTTGCTAAGCTTTTTGCATTTGCTCTGCTGCTGTGAGGCACTAGTTCCATAGCCTCGTTAGGCTTGACTTAGTAAGTGTGTTAAGTCACTGAGGGTTTTGAGACACACAAGTTAAATTTTACCCTGGCTCCTATAGGACTCTGGTGCAGTCTTCTATACATTTATATGATGACTCATGTTTCTTGGTTTTCTTGGTGTTCTTTAAGTTAAGCATTCTCCCTCTCTCTTCTCCCTCTCTTCTCCTCTCTCCTCTCCTCCCCCTCTCCTCTCCTCTCCTTTCCTCCAACCTCTCCTCAGGTCTGTACCCTAACCTGGAGGAGCTGGGGGACTACATGGGCCTGCGTCTCAACAGTGATGAGGTCCAGAGGAACATGGCCTTGGTGCCCATGGGAGACAATGTAAGTTTGTGTGATGTTTGTGTGTTGTTTGTGTGTGGGTGTCTGTAATTTGTAAGTTTGTGTGTGTGTTATGTTTAGCCCCATTGGCTCTCTGACCTTGCAGCCAGCTGGACTCTCGGTCCAGTCCTAGTTGAGAAGCTTTCGGTTTTCCGATCTCCTTTTGTTTGAAGGAACGTCAATAGGAATCCTCCCTCACCGTTCCTACCTAACCTGTTCCCTGACTTTGAATGGAACATGGATCTCATTCCTCTCTCCGTGTTTATTACCTACTGCTCCTATTTCATTTCAACCTGACCTCCTTTTCTTCTCATACCTACATTCTCGCCTCCTCTCCCTCTATCCATCTCTTTTTTTATTTCATCCCTCCCTTCTCCTCCTCCTCTTTTCCCTCTGTCATTCACTCCCTCGCTCCCTCTTGCATAACTCTCTGAACCACCTTTCACCCTTTCCTCCTGTCTAATCTCTCTTCCCTTGGGTCTCTGCCCTCCGTACAGCAGGTGGCGCTGCCCTCAGGTGTGGGGGGCGTGGGGGCCATGGTGCGGCCTGTAACGGGCTCTGACGTGGGCATCCGACGGGCAGAGATCCGCCCGGGTCTCCGCGAGGTCATCCTGTGTAAGGACCAGGACAGTAAAGTGGGCCTGAGGCTCCGTGCCATCGACAACGTAAGTCCCCTCTTCATCAGCACCCTCATCACCCTCACCATTAGAGTGCGCTTTGTCTTTCTCATTAGAATCAAACTGAACATCTATTTTATCTGAACTCTGGGCTTTTTCCTTCTCCTCTCCTCTCTTCCTCTCCTCTCTTCTCTTTAGGGGGTGTTCATCCAACTCGTGCAGGCCAACTCCCCGGCCGCCTTGGGGGGCCTTCGTTTCGGTGACCAGGTGCTCCAGATCAACGGTCAGAACTGCGCGGGGTGGAGCCTGGACAAGGCCCACAAGGCTCTGAAGGTGGCTGCGGAACACCGCATCGAGCTGGTCGTCAGGGACAGGTAACACAGACCATAGCAGTTACTCTGTTCACGGCAGAAAGGCCCGTTGACCGTGTGTGGGACGGCTATTGTAGGTACAGGTCATGAGGCGGGTTATTTGAAGAGATAAATATGTTATTGTGTGGTACGTTACTAATTTAAAATATTCATCTTAATGCTTGTTGTAGTGTCATTATTAAACTTTATGCACACCGGTCATGTCTCGATAGAACTCCTCCCACAGATCTTTTGTGTATGTTTCCCCTTATTGCTTTGGGTGAATGTAGTTAAACAGTTTAGTGTCTTGTTGAAATAACTTGAATTTCTCTACAGTAAAAAAAAATTCATCCAAGTCTGCAAGTGTCTTTGCGTTTGGGTTAATGGTCATCTGTGTAAACTAAACTAACTAAACTAAGCTTTGCCTCCCCATAGTGGTCACTGTGGCACACTTCATGTTGTAGTGCTCTGTAGTCTGTAGGTTACAATAGTTGATCAACAAGAAATGCAACATGGCTTAGGGTTGGATTCGCTAAAGGCTTAGTTCTGGATAATAGGGTCGTGACTACATAATGTGTTCTTTCGTACTAATATAACAGCCTGAATATTTGTTTGAAACCTTGCGGTTTGTGTGTCTGTTTTCCCAGGCCATTCCAGCGCACCGTCACCATGCACAAAGACAGCTCAGGCCACGTGGGTTTCATCTTCAAGTCGGGGAAAATCACCTCTCTGGTCAAAGACGGCTCTGCAGCTCGTAACGGCTTGCTGACGGACCACTACATCTGTGAGGTCAACGGACAGAACGTCATCGGGCTCAAGGTGCGCCGCTCTCTCCCCTCTCTCTGTGGCTCTCTGTTCAAATAAAAAATACATCGAGATACAATTTAAATATATAGATTGTAATAATGTTCAAGAGTGTTTTTTTGTCTGGTTACATACTCGTGGGGTCAATATAGAATAGAATAGAACTTGAAATAAGGTAATTGGGATCAGATCATATGTAGCCTTTTAACATGTTTCCTTAATGGGCTCATAATCCGTGTGTGTGTGTGTGTGTGTGTGTGTGTGTGTGTGTGTGTGTGTGTGTGTGTGTGTGTGTGTGTGTCTACAGGATTCCCAGATCAAGGACGTTCTGAGTACCTCTCCCACAGCTATGACCATCACCATCATGCCCAAATTCATCTACGAACACATGATCAAGAGGTAGAACAGCAAGGCCCCACTTTCTCTACTAAAAGACAATTGCGCTATTTTAATCCCAGTCTAAAGATGTTTAATCCCAGTCTAAAATTGTTTTAATCCCAGTCTAAAACTGTGTTTTAATCCCAGTCTAAAAATGTGTTTTAATCCCGGTCTAAAAATGTGTTTTAATCCCAGTCTAAAAATGTTTAATCCCAGTCTAAAACTGTTTTAATCCCAGTCTAAAAGTGTGTTTAATCCCAGTCTAAAAATGTTTAATCCCGGTCTAAAACTGTTTTAATACCAGTTTTAAACTGTGTTTTAATCTCACTCTCTTTGTGCCATTTGTGTTTGTTCCCAGGATGTCCAGCGGCCTTCTGCGTTCCGCCATGGACCACTCTGTCCCCGAAGTTTGAAGAGGAGACCACCTCCTCCTTTTCCCTCCACCTCCTTACACACACACACTAACACACACACACCAACACACACACCTCCCATCAGGATGTCTACAATCTCCAGAGGGTTTCCTCTCCCAATATCTCTTTCTCTCCAATCTTCCGTAATGATTCCTCTTTCGCTCTCTCTCTCTCTCTCTCTCTTTTCTCTCTGTCTCTCCACATACTCAACACCTCATGTATCACAATCATATTCATCACTGTCAAACATTTGTTAACATAATCTAAAATGCCTTTTTTTCTATCGTTGTAAGACCTCAATATTATGCTCCGTGTTACCTTGTCTACTTTTCTGTCTGTCCGTCTACATTCACATGGTCAGTCATTTTTTTATATATATATTCTAATCTCGTAGTTTAAAATTATGACATGCCTTTTTTTCTCTCCGTCGTTTCTTCCTTCTCTTTTTATTTTTTTATGTTATGTGTTTATGACCGGGACCACGAGTCCAGAGCTTCCTCCTTTTAGTTCAGCAGGATCATGAGGCTCCGTGACCTTTAACCTTTTGTGTGTCTATTTGCTGTAGAATTACAATGACTCCTGGCCCCCTCTGGTGGTTCCTCAAATCCAGAACCCCACCAACAGCAAAAGGGGCTCTAGCTCACTGACATGCCTCCCCCAGATAAAAACAGTGTGTGCACTTAATTTGATTGGTAGACACCCTGCTCAAGAGAGTTGACAAGTTCCGCGACTCAATTGTTCAAATTATGCAACTCCAAATAAAATGAGCCTGTTTTAAAGTTTTTCATCCCAGAGTTTGTGTATATTGGGATTGGGATTGGATAGTCAATTGTCTAATATTTGTAAGGGGGGGGGGGGGGGTGCTCTGATGTGCACTCCAGACGTAACTCCGTTACGTTGATTTGAGAACCACATTCACAAACACCAACCTAGACCCCATTCTGTTCACTACTAGTGTACATCTGACGGAAACTAGACAGTTGTGTACAAGATGGAAATTAAAAAACTGCATTGGCCTGGGCACAGGGTGAGAACGAGTAGGCACTGAGTTGCCTACACTTGTGTTGTCCAGTTATATTTGGTGACGAGGAACAGGAAATAGGTTGTGCTTGTCGGCGTAGTCTATGCTGGGGGTGGAGCCATTAAGTGCACTTTTCCAGTACAGTTCAGAAGTTGTCTTACCTGGAAACATTTTCAGCTGTTGTCATTTGGTGTTTTTTGTGTATGCTTTCACAAATTAATGAATTGAATTAGGGGTAACAAATTATGTTCTGTGTAAATTGAATCTGAGAATCTTGATTCAAACCAGAGAGTAATCAGCTAAATTAACTAATTTCACTCCCGTACCTATAGGTTTTACAGGGATTAAGCAAGGATTATCTTCTCTCAGTTGCGGTTTCTTGTTCCCCAAATATCTTAAATTAACATTTGTTCCATGGCCTAAAACTAAATTATAGGGCAATTATTTCAGGCATTTTATGACTGGCTTGAATCAAATGAGAAGTTTTCCCTGAGGAGTCTGATCCTTGATTGATAGAAACAAATGAGACTGAAAACGTCAGCTTTCATCAGTGAATTTATCCTTTTTATAGTTTTGTTGCTGTTCAAGTTTGAATGCATGTCATTGTTTAATTTTTTTTTTTAAATGTAATCTTTGATAAACGGCCATCTTTCTGTAAAAAAATGCTAGACGAATCTAAAAGTTTATATACGAATGTAACCATGATAATTATTGTAAAACAAATAAAAGATATTTCTGTTCACACTCCCGCTTTGTACTATATTTGTAGATGAATAATATATTTGAAGAAAGTATTAAAAACAGAATGTAGACCACGAGGAGTGGGAGTAGCTATTGTGGAACTCCAGCAAATGTCACAATCGCTGAAATGATTCCATCGTTGCATCTCATAGCATTCTACAACTTTTTACTTTTAGTAGATACTGCAGCTGCCCTTACAAAGTGCGTACTGTAGCATGCAGTGGGCATACAATTGGAACATACCACTTGGCGTCACAGTCCGTACCGCCAAATTTGAAAATCGTTTTGGAGAGTTGACGTGACGTATCTACTGTGTCGCAGAGCATTGTGGGTCAGAATAGCCGGAAAAACATCCTGCCTTACTGCAAAATGCGACCGGATGCATTAGGACATCCTGGTATTTTTGGCATACTACATTTGAGATACTATGTATTGAGGACATAATAAATATTTTTCTGGATTACAATATAGTATGATGGTATGGGTATTGAGACGCAGCCCATGATTCCTAGGAGAATGAAAGCTGCAATGGAAAGAACTCAATGGATAAAGGGAGAAAGTGACCCCACCATCACCACTGACACACACACACACACACACACACACATACAGTATGTACACTGGGAAGACACAGACTACAATCAAGAGACAGATGACTCATTTTTTCTCTCCATGCTGTTTAATATAGGGTCTTTTTTTTTTTTTTGTACAATATGGTGGGAGTGACAATGGGGTTAGAGTTCAACTTTGATGGCTCTTTGCTATTTGTATACACTACTATTGCCATTTAAAATAGGTAATTTATACTAGTATTATAGAGCTATCTAGCTATTAATGGTATATTCTTAAATCTTTGATATATTATAGATCTCTTTACATATTGAACAGATCATTTGACAACCGGACCAGAACGAAGGAACAAAAACACAACATCTAATCGCTTAACAAAAATACCTAAAATGGTTACTCCAAATTGTTCAGCATTGCGTGTGTAGTTGATAGTAGTTGTATTTGTTATAACATAATAATTATTCATCACTCCTATGCACGTTCAATATGAATATGCATCTTAGGAAGAAGATACGAGAGACAAAAACATACACTATACAGTACAGTTTGACACAAAAAATAAAAGTTTCAAAAGCAAATGTTTTACATGGTTAGTGCCTTTGCACTATAGAGGCAGTGCAGTCACATTACCTGTCACTTATCTCTTGATAGTTTGAAAAATTATCTAATTCAGGTCGTGATAAGAGCGATATCTTTAGGCTACTACACGTGTCTGAGTAAAGGCGCCATTACAAAGATCACCTGTTCCAACAACAGAGAGACAACTTGGACCAGCACAAAACCACAAAATACTGTAACAAGCGCTCAGTGGTTCATTACTGCGTAAGGATGACTTTCTAAACCTGGTTAATTCACTCAATACCAAAGGGCCAGTTCCAGGTTTCAAGACTTCATTCATAGCGTATTATGATTAGATTATAATTTGGTCAAAGATTGACGTGGCATGCAAGATTTATGCTGTGATTGCATGAGCCACACCAGAGCATTTTAGATAAGTATAGTTTTTAAATTCTTTTATTCTTGCTTTGCTTCAATTAGTTTCACTGAGAGCGGTACACAGAGGATTGCCTTTGGAATGGGCCTCCTGTGCAGTTTGGCGGTGCTCGTGCATTTTCAGAAAGATCCGTCAGCCATTCAACTATATTGGGTCATTGGTATAGGATTTAAGCCAACCTGACTCGAGTACATACTTTTGAGGGTTTCATCAATAAGGCCCATTTGGAACTCTGGCATGTATAGAGTTCAATTAGCAAATTCAGCGTACTAAGCCTGCATCACTTTGAAGACCATCCTTCCATGCAGTGTAGTTATAGGTCTACAACCCAAGGGCGTTATATGCTAATTATTGGCTAGTGCTAAATACAGGGGACATAGGACTATGACTTGGCTATAACATCCTAAATAGTCACAACTTCATAATGATTATTCACACAACTGTCGATAAAACTTTCATCATTAGTACAACATTATACAAATGCATTTCGATACAGATGGGGCTGTTGCCTCATTCTTGTTGTTTGCATTCATTGTTTTGTCATGAGAATATGGCTTCAGAAACGACAGCAGGAAGATATTCTTCCCAATCCTGACTCGACTTGACCATATTTACTAAATAAAATCAAGCTCCAACCGAAAATGAATTAACCCCACTAGATATGCTTTAGAGAGAGAGAGAGAGAGAGAGAGAGAGAGAGAGAGAGAGAGAGAGAGGGATACACCAAGTAAATTGTCAAATCACACGCCACACAAATGGTCCCATCTCACATGCCCAACAGTGCTGAGTATGGAGGAAGGTGACAAGAGAACTGAGTGGCCATCTTTTTACTTGTCTTATACAATTATACACGTGTGTCTTCGCATTTCAATATTGCAGATCATCCCAAAGTCTGAGTTCAAAAGCTAAAATCAATAATCAAGAAAAAGGTACAGAAAGGGATTGTCAGGCATCAGTTACAAATAAACTGGAAAAAGTGTTGAACTCTGAACAAAAAACAACAAAAAACGCACAGCCAACGATATAGTGAGTAGCTCAACAAAGCACGTTGATGAAATAAATGGGTCACCCCAAAGGGGAACAGGAACAAAGCACTACAAGTACATTTAACTGGAAAAAATATCTTCATCCTAACTATTTTTAAGGTATATGTTGTCAACATTTAATGGACACTTTGTCCAAGAAACGATCACTCAGTTTTTGCATGAGGAGAATGAATAAAAAGGCAAACGTTTAAAATGTTAGGAGGAAATGGGAAAAAAAAATGATGATATGCCTTTTCTTATAATACAGGACTTGCATTACATGAGGCTAGTTTTTTTTAACATTAACATACGAAGTGACAGTCCAGTGCAGGAGTTAGACTTATATCCCATAATTCCTCTACATCTGGTAATAGCTATGTTACATGGCAACAAAACCAAAGGTCAAAGGACATACAAGGTGTGGTTCACATGCCACTTTGGACACACACACACGCACACACACAATCTAAACTTCAAGTAATTGCTTAAAACTTCATAAAGTGAATAGTGCAAAGAATGTCAACCAAGTAAAAGAAAAAATCCTTTATCCATGTGTTTATGTAAGGGACATATGCAATTTCATTTCAGAAATCTATCCGGTTACATCACAATCCCAAGTACGTTTGCTAATCCATGTTTGCCCCCTAAAATATCTGACAGAAAAAAAATATTTCAACAATATTACGGTCAGATAATCGGACTGTATTCTGTTGGTTTACATTTACTTAAGTGTGACATTGATAAAGCCATTTCCCAACATACAACGTTCTAGACAATTATTCTATGATAATAATTGTATAATTGTATCTTGGAATTGGTATTATAATAGGACACCAGAAACACTTGATCACAGGGGCAATGTTTCCCTATACACAACACAATGATTCACTTCCATTTCACAATAAACAAAATGGAGGCATCTGTCATATGTTGAAATGCAACGTGATGTTTGAAAATTTTAATCATAATTGTGTCACGGATGTTATGTAATGGACACAAAAACTGAACAATAATGCTACCAGAGTGATTTTTGTTTTTCCTTTACAGCTGATAAGGACTAGCAGAAATATACAGCAGTGGATGGGAAAAGCTGAGAATAGCAGTTGGGTATAACCATAAATGTCACTCTATTCAGTTCTCAATATGGACTGAAAATTCAATAACTTAAACTGTCAATATCTGCGTGTTTTAAATGGACTTCTTTGAGGAGCCGTCTTAGAGTCTGAGTGAGTTGAAAGTCGATTTGACCGCACAGTCAGTTACAACAGCCACTTTATTTGGAACACTCGCATCAGAGAACATCAACCTTATGGCCGAGCTCCTCCCCCCCCCCTCCCCCCCGATTCCACTTCCATATATAGACATGAGGGCCAAGAGACAACCAGATGTTCTTTGTCTATGGAACTACACACTGAACGCATTCCACACACACACACACACACACACACACACACACACACACACACACACACACACACACACACACACACACACACAACTTTAAACAATTAACTACAAACACAGACACACAAAACCATCCACTTACACACACGTACGCAGGTGCACAAAGGCATTAGCACATACAAGGCGTACTTGCTCATTTTTATACCCACAGCAAAATGTAGCCATACGGTTAATTAGACAGTAAACCTTTCAGTTTCAGTCTGTTTAAGGTGTATTGAGGAGAGAACAATCCAAACATATTTAGGTTAATTAAGTTCATAAAGATCTTTGATTAAGTCTGGTTTCAAACTTTATCTCCACGAGTCTGTCAGTTGAAGTCCTCCTGGGTATAAGAAACCCAGTGGAAGAGGTCAAGTGACCATTGAAATGACTCGGAGGGAGGGCCAGTGACCAATGAAAAGCCTCAGAGGGAGGGCCAGTGACCAATGAAACGCCTCGGAGCAAGGGCCAGTGACCAATGAAAGGCCCCGGAGCGAGAGCCAGTGACCAATGAAAAGCCTCGCAGGGAGGGACAGTGCTTTGAAATACGCCTATTAGAGGCTCTTATAGGAAAACAGCACAGACCTCCACAACTCTGTATGAAGTGCCTATAGAACCAGGGACCCCCTCGTCATATCTGTGTGCCCCCAAAATCCCCTCCACCGGCTGGGTAGTGTCTCAGGCCACCCCCCCTCCGGAGCGAGTGGAGGGCCACGGTGCAGCAGCCCCGGAGCAGAGAGCCGAAGTGGTACATGGGCTGTCCTCCGTGCCGCGGGCCCCGGCAGAGCCACGCCACCGTGGGAACCACGGGAACCGCCACCGCCAGCAGGTCCACCAGGAAGTGACGGCTCCAGTAGCTTTTCTGGACCGGACCGGACTGGGACCCGTCTTCGCGGTCGACGTCTCCTCCTCCTCCTCCTGCTCCTCCTGCCAGTGTCGTGGAACCACCGATGGCTCCCTCCACTTCATCATCTTCATCATCATCTTCTTCATGGTTGACCTGGACGACAGTGACCCCTGCTGTTTGGTCCTGGGACAGGGAGCGTTTTGGTTGGGAGGTGAGTGGCTGTGAGTCAGGACACAGTGGCTGTACAGGACTGGCTGGGCGGGCTTCTGCTGAAGGGACGTGGTTGGATGAAGAGAGGGGCTCCAGCTCCCTCCTCTTCCTCTCTGCAGTACCAGCTCCATCCATCCCTACCTCTCTCACCCTCTCCCCAGCACCACACTCCACTGTCTCTCCCTGCCTCTCTCCAATACCAGCTCCCTCCATCCCTACCTCTGCCACTCTCTCCCCAGCTCCATCCATCTCTTCCTCTCCCACCCTCTCCCCAGCGCTACACCCCACTGGCTCCCCCTGCCTCCCTGCTGACGCCTGCCCCAAATCCTGCTGCTTCCCTGGGGCTGCTTCCTCCTCCACACCCTGGCCCCCTGCGGTGCTCACCGGTCCCTGCTGCCTCCACTCTTCCCCCTCCGGTCCCTCCACCTCCTCTCTCTCCTTCTCCATCCCCTGGTCCTTCTTTTCCTCTCCCTCCTCTCCGTCCGACTCGGGGCACAGCGGGCCGTCCAGGGCGCAGGACACGGTAGCGGAGCGAGGGAACGGAGACGATGCCGCCAGCCCCGGCGAGCGGGCCGGGAGGGGCTCCGTGGCCATGCTCATCAGCGTCGCCGTGGCGACCGAGGCCGTGGAGTCGTCGAGCTCGGCGTCCTCTCCCTCGTCGGACATCCAGGTGGAGGTGGGGCTGCAGGCCTGCGAGCGGAAGGTGCGCTGCTCGGCGATGGTGTCCAGGTCCGAGGAGCCGGCGCCGGTGAGGGGCGCGGCCGGACAGCTCTCCGTCTGGATGCCCTGCTCGCGGAGGTGGTGGAGGTACAGGTGGTGAGACAGACACGGGTGGCTCAGGCTCCCCATTCCACCCAGAGAGCAGCAGTGGACGGCCATGGGAGCAGCTCCTCCTCCTCCTCCTCCTACTCCTCCTCCCCCGCACAGCGTGTCGCAGGTGGAGGAGTGGGGCACGGCTCGGTGGGTGGGGGAGGTGTGCGGGTGAGGCAGGGTGTGGGGCAGCGAGCGGGGGAGGGTGTGGGAGAGGCTGTGAGTGGAGTAGGAGCTGAGGAGCGAGGCGGTCTCCTCGGACAGGAAAGCGGCTTCCAGCAGGAGGTCTGCTTGGGAGGGCACGCCCCCCCCAGCCTCCCCGCAGCACACGAAGCCGCTGTCCCGCGGGCCCGTCCCCCCTGAAAGCCCCGGGAAGTCCCCCGCCCTCCCGTCGCCGAGCAACGCCTGCTCGCTCAGCTTGGTGTAGGTGGAGCTGCGGGTCAGGGAGTGAGCCGGGGAGCAGTCGCAGGAACACGAGCCGCCTGCACCTCCTCTTCCTCCTCCTCCTCCAATCCCGCTGATCAGAGACCGGGGGATTCCTCCGGGGCTTTCCCCGGACACGGACGCCGGAGCTGACCCTCCGGCCCGCACCCTGCGACCCCCTAGGACCTCCCCCCCGTCTCTGGCCACGGCGGCCTGGGCCTGCTCCATGCTGAGCAGCAGGTTCTCCAATTTGTGGTTCTGAGTGTTGATGTCCTGGAAGTATTTCTGGATCTCCGACGACCCGCCGCCTCCTCCTCCGTCGGTGGGAGAGGAGCCTGTGACCTGGCCCAGGCTGGTGCGGACCGTGTCCACGGCGTCCTTCAGCTGGTGGATCTCGTGGCGGGCCTCCTTCAGGGCCAGCTGGGCCTCCACACGGTGACACTCCTCCTCCACCCAGTCGTCCTGCATCCGGCACAGCTGGCCCCGCAGCTCCCCGATCTCAGAGTCCCTGGAGGGGAGGGGTGGGAGGGGAGTGAGGAAGAGATAGGGAGGGAGGGAGGGGGAGAGAGGGATGGGGAGAGGGAGGAAGGGATGGAGGGAGGGAGGTAAAGAGAGAGGGAGGGAAATAAGGGAGGTGAGGGAGTGAGGGATGGACAGAGGAGAGAAGATTAAAAAGGTTGGAGAACAGGAAGGGAAAGAGAGGAAAAATAGAGAGAGATTTGTTTACACGGCATGGGTGAGAGGCTAACATGTAAGAGACTAAACTTCGTGTTGTGATTTATTGATCTGACTTGTGACTATTGAGCCAGTGTATGTGTGTCGTCTCACCTGTCCTGCAGCCGGTCCACGGTCTCTTTGAGGCGGGCCCTCAGGTGCCTGATGCAGACCTCCTTCTGCTGCAGCGGCGTGAGGTACTGCTCGGGCGGCGGAGGGCGGATGCCGTGGTTGTCTGTGCATGACGTGTACTTCTGGTGACGCCTGGCAACAGCGAAAACAACAGGAAATACGTCATGAGCAACCACAGGGATATTAGCTATCTTTCAGAACCATTTGGAATGGAATGGAAGACTTTGCAGCAGTTAAACAGTATAATAATAATAATAATAACAATTATAATAATAATAATAATAATAATAATAATAATAATAATAATAATAATAATGTGGTGATTGTGAGGAAAATAATAATTACAATGTTTATAAAATAAGCATTACTTATCCTCTTTTGTGCAATATGCAACATAAGATTACACTTTACATTATAGGTGCAGCACATTTATAATTTATATTTTCATGGCAAACTCATGATCTGAATTTAGCTTCATTATTTAATTATGCAACTTAGTAGTGGACATGTGTCATATTTGTCATATTTCAAAATAAAAGTCACACCGGCAGATGCAGTGTTTGGATGCGGTATGGATGATGCACGCCTTACCCCTTGGTGGGGCTGCAGTCACTGCCCTTGCAGGAGCCTGAGTTACTACTGTTGCTGAGTGATGTGTTGCCATAGGGATCTCTGCCACTGGGTGGGGCTGAAATCCGTCTGTTCAAAAGTGGGAGGAGCAACGCTGACATGTTGACTTCAGCGGTATTAAATCAAGTTAGACAACAAAAAGACCTTGGACATATACAGGATGGAGGGAGCTTTGCTGGAATCATCAATAAAACACAGAGAGACAGAGCATGCCCTGAATATGAACACAAACATGCCCACAAAACAAGTACATTTTAAACAAAAAAGTAAAAAAAGGTTATCACAATACAACACAGAAGAACACAATTAATTTAGACAGTTTAGAGTAGAAGGCCACTGTGAGTGAGGCACTGAAGGCCACTGTAGAAGGCCACTGTGAGTGAGACCATGAAACACTGACCAAACCCACAAACAAGTTGTCACGCTGAGGTAAATTGATGATACTATACGTTGATTGAAACCAATAAATAACAATTTAAAAGGTGCCATGCGCTTTGCAAATATAAAAATAGCAAACTAGGAGAGGAGTTATAATGGATGGAAAGGGAGGAAGGTTTATCGTTCTCTGGAGAATGAAACTGAAATCAGGAGTCAAAAGTGCAACAAAAAACTGACGATGAGCATTAGAATGGTTAGGTTGAACATCCTTGCTTTCCACTGGAATGCCATGGACTCTGCAGCAAGACACTATTTTATTCTGCAATCAAGTTACCGATCATAGTGTCGCAAAGACGATTCACAACTACACACACACTCAATGACAAAGTGCCTCGGCATTCAAAATCAAAATCCATGCCTCGGGGAGTAACATTGACGAGAGAAAATATGTTACGGAATGGGGAAGAGATGGGAGACGGACCGAGAGCGCGGGTTGGAGGGTGAGTGTCCCGTTCGACCATGGCGCTCTGGGGACCTGGTAGGGAGAGTCTTGGAGTGCGTGTCAAATCCTTTGGTGGGAGTGGCATACCCTTTAGTGGGTGTGTCAAATCCTTTGGTGGGTGTGGTATATCCTTTAGTGGGCGTGTCAAATCCTTTGGTGGGTGTGGCATATCCTTTAGTTGGCCGCATGGACACCATATAGCCTGTCTCCATGGGAACGTAGTCTAGTTCTATGAACCTGCAATAGTCAAACCTGACCAGGGCAGAGACAACATGATGTTACGTCACGGAGCACAGGATGTGATGACAAAGGAAGTGCAGCGGGACCTGAGCTACAGGCAAGAACTACTGCCAAATAGAGTCAGGTACACAAGCACAAATGACCGAGGTTTAAAATAAAAAGATTAAACAGTGACACCTATTTGATCTTCCTTTGCATGTCTTTCTTCCTCATTGACAAGAACATTACTGCAGGTCCTTTCTGCATTTTAAACTGTCTTGAACTACTATGAACACAAACTCACATATACCCCTAACAATACAATCTCCTGTCTCTTTCTTTTTATTTAAACACAATAATAACTAATAATTTGTCTGCATACCCTATAAAAGGTCAAGAAGTCCATGTAACCTTTACCAGAAAGTGTAGAA